>VMDR010018266.1:0-19328 GCA_007922815.1 Macrotus californicus | reverse complement strand
ACCAATACACTCATTTTTCCAATTGTTTCTTTTTCTGTAATCACTCCTTCGTTCTTTCAACAGCTGGTTATTAATTGTCTTCTAAGAGTGAGGCATGCTAAGGAGACTCCTGTATTCGCAGTGCATTTGCCACTCATGTAACATCCTTGTGCATTTCAATAACTTATTATTGCATTCTTCCATCCCCCCAAATTTAAGTATTTTTTATTCATTTCACTTTAAGGTGACTACTTCTAAGATGAAATATAACAATATACTTTTGTATCTTCATTGAGTTGTCTTTACAATATATGCTAAAATGAGCTTTTCTGACCTTACTGACTTTTGAATTTCATTTTAGTTGCTTTTGGGATGGGGTGAAGAGAGACAGAAGCTCGTGTTTGTTTTGTATATTACTCTATCCCCTGTGCCTAGAAGAGAAACTGGCACAGAGGAGTGCTCAATAAATATTTGTTGAATGAACTGCATCACGGATCAAATCTAGTACCACATTTTTAGAAAATACCAAACCTTTTCTAAGAAAAATATTTCCATCATTCTGAAAAAATGGGTAGTTCTAGTTTAAGTGCTTATAAGAATTTTTTTATGTTAAGAATTTCAAAGAAAATAAATATGTGATAAAAAAGAAAATGTGTAACAAATGTTTGTGTGCTCGTGTGTAATGCTGCACTCTGGCCTGAAGATGGCAGGCATGCACGCCCTCGGGAGATGAGACTTGCTTGCTGATGTCTTGTAGCACAAACAAGATTCTTTATAAAAAAACAACAAAGATTCTTTCCTTTTGGCTTCTTAGGTCTACCCCTGCCATGCAAGCAGCCGCTCTAGGTTCTTCCATCGGAACAGCAGCTGTTGGAGGGCTGATCACAGGTCGGGATAAAAGTAAACACTTGCCTGTACACATGTTTCAGCATAATAGATTATTCACAGACATTGATTAGTAAGTTTGAAAATGTGCTAATCTGACAATAATTGTGTATGCTCAAAGGGATGATTTTATAACAGTAGTTCCTTTAACTGAAAGTATTTTTGAAAAAGAAAGTCTTTAATTACTTATGCAAGTAAGTTTTCCTCTTCAGCATCATAACATGACTTGTTTTCTGCCCACCTTCCCAGGTTTAATTCTAAGGATTCCGATCTGGGGACAGCCATCTGACGAGAACTGCTATGATGATTCTGTTTTTTGGGAGGTACTGTGCAGTGTTCTAGATAAGGATGTAAATGATAATTCCACTAGCGAAAGTTTTGCTCACCTCAAGCTTAGATGTGTGCGTGTGTGCGTGTGTGCCTTCATGTGATGAAACTGGATGAAATCCTTATTTATAGAGAAACATTAAGGCAATGCATACACACAGATAAGATCAGTAGGTATGGTATTTTCCAAAGTAGATATTAGATGAAGAAATGACTGAAGCAAGTGTCCTTTCATTCCTCTGAGAGTTATATAAAAATCTACTCAAAAAATAACAGGGATCCTGGACATGAAATTTTACACCATATAGAAAAGTAGGCAAAAACCGGTGGAACGGAAAAGGTGCAAGAAGCTCAGTGAGTACACAACAAGAATTTCTGTGAATAACAAAACAGGAGCCTCTTTCCGCCCTCCAGTTCCTACCTCTTTAATCCATTGACATTTCCTCCCCAATTACTTCCTGCCAAGCCTGAGGGCATGTTCAGTGATGTTTTTGGGGAGAACAGTCTGGGGAAGAAGGAATGTAGTCATGGTGGGTGCGGTAAATATTTTCGTTCTTTTCTTTTTCCCTGACTCGATCAATTTGTATACCTGTTCTTTCTAAGCATGGATAATAATTAAAGAAAAGGCCTTTGTTTCAGTACTAATCTCTGACCAGCCCCATAGAAGAAACTATGAAGTACATTAATCTTGTTTTCTTTCAAGGTCCCTCAGTGGAGAGAACATGGCCATCATTTCCATGAGCATAGCGGACGCAACCGGTTGGAACCTGAACTCTAATACCATTCCTCTGCCTCAACTTTCTTTCTCTTTATAATGGACTCAAGTTTAAAGAAACAAAAAGCATCCAACAAGAATATGGGCAGGAATGGAAGATCCTGAACCTCAAATGTTTAGTGTAAAAATGTCTTAACATAATCTGGTGTTGTCTCTTGATATTCATTGATTGTTTAGTTGAGGAACTATGACTCATAAAACAGGTGGTCAAGACTAGTCTTGACCAGTGGGTAGGTACAGGGTGAACGTATGATGTATATTCATGTAACTTTTTCCCATGGAGGTAGATTTAAATAGAATCAATGCTTTGTAATCATGTCAGTTTCTTAAATGTAGTTACTGTGTCTTCAGTTCCAAAAATTATAAAACTGAAGCCAATGAAACAATGATGTATATAAGAATTATGTATAGAAAGACTAGTCTTAGTTGCCAGTGTTTTTAATCTCATCAAGAAAGGACACCAAAAAAGGAAAACTACCAATCGTTATCATTTCATCTTAAAAGAAAAAGATAAGTCCGACATCACAAAAATGGGAAGGACATAGATTCAGAGTAAAAGACAATCATTTAAATTGAATAAAATGTAACCTTCATAAAAATAAAATGAAATAAAAACAATGACATATCAACACTTGTACTTAAAAAAAAGACTGCAAGGAAGCCCCGCCTACTTTACTTTCTGAGTAGGGGCTGCATGCCAACCTAGTTAGCTCTCCCTCACTTCTTTCTCCCTCAAACCTCCAGAGAAGCATGCACATACATTCACTTACATCGGTACATACAATGTATTGATCGTTGTGACTGTACATAGTACAGGTTCCGAAAAATATATATAAGAAATGTATGTATGTAAAGCAATAATATGATTGCCTTTGGTAGTGCTTTCTTGATTTTAAAAATGGTCAGGTTAGTAATGTTATGTCTTTGCTTGAATATTCTTATGCTTAATTTCTTTTGTATGTATACTATATGCATAAACAGCTCGAATGCTGTCTGACTAAAGTCTATTATTTTGTATAAAATTCCAATGGGTTAAATGTTATTATAAAATAAAGTATTAGTCTTTAGCTCTCCTTTCTTTGGAGGTTAACATTCATTTGATTAACAACATAGTATTATCTTTTAATGAAAGTTGTGAAGTGGAAATAAAAACAATGTGTCCTAGAAACCGTCCTGCAGCTTTCTGTCTGGGAAACTCTATTAAGTGACTCCTCCCCCTAATAATGGGGTGGGGGAAGTTTCCAGCAGATTCTGGGCTGTTCTTAAAGTTTCTGCAGGTCATTCTCTCACTGGCACATAAAGTCAAGATGGTCATGAGTCCGGACATGCATTTCAAGTATTTGCTTATGAATTTTCTCAGTCAGAATAGGAAAGCAATTAAAGTACTCTCTCAATTTTCCTGCCTTTGACTGAAAAGTAAAGAAAGCCAAACAAGCTCATATTCAAAGGGAAAACTGATTAATGTAGTATTTTAACAGTTGTTCTGGATATGGGAATTTTATTAATTCCTGTTCATAAAGTTTACAACACAAATTGGTATGTAATAATAGCCTTTACCTGGGGGTTAAATCTTTATTATTTATGAGTAAGCATAAATGGCAGACCAGAGGTGAATAGCATAGATTCGGTCATTGCTAAATTATTTGTGAATGTATTGTTCAGCTTTGTTATTGTTGAAACACACAACATTACTAATATTCCTAAGTATATTTCAGCATTAGTGGTGTGTGGGTGTGTGACCACAAAGCTTCTTTACAAAATTTAATTCTGAAACATCTTTAGAAAATTTAAGGCTGAAGATAGGAAGAGAAAGTGGGCCAGGCATAATAGATGGTTCTTTTTTTACATGGTTTTTACTGTGATCACAGGAGAAAAAAAAAAAAACAGTGCTCTCTAGATTTGTCACTAAACATCTTTCTGCTTGCTTTTAAACTTCGAATATGGGAACAGAACGAGACAATCAGTTAAAACCAGGAGGAAGAAGTGTCACAAACTTAACGGCCTTATTTTGCTATAGCAATAAAATGGCCAAGAATCATCTTTTAAAAGTTGCTACTATGAGTATTTTTAGCCATAAAAATGTACCTTTGTTTTCACCTGACCTGTCTTCAGTAATTACAACGTAATCAAGTTGGTGTTGTCGTATGCTAACAACCCAAGGTGGGTGGGAAATTATTTATACATTTTACCAGGAAGGCAAAACTCACTGACTTGTTTACAGGAGCTGTAAACAAGCATGCTTCTCCTTCAAGGAGAAAAATTAATAATAAAGAATACTATTACCAGTTGTGTCAGTCTCTGGTTATTTTTCATTATCTTTAGCGTAGGATTATTGCGGAGTGCGGTGAAAATTATTTTATATTTTCCAGTCTTGTAAATAAAAGAAACAGCGCACATAGTAAAAGGAAACCATTAAAAGTCCTAGACCCCTGTGAGGTTCCCTAAACGTTTGTGAGTCTGTTTTTTCCCTGAGAGCTGTGAGATAAGGGATGTCACAGGAGTGTTGGGACAGTTTGAAATGACTTATGTAAAGTGCCTCACGGAGTGCTTGGCAGGGAGTAGATTATTTTAGAAACAGAAGCTTCTCTTTGCCTCTTCCCCAAAACGTTTTGCAGTGAAGGATATGGTTAAGAGAGAGGGGGCCTGGGGAGACA
The DNA here is from genome assembly GCA_007922815.1 of Macrotus californicus. Lineage (NCBI taxonomy): Eukaryota > Metazoa > Chordata > Mammalia > Chiroptera > Phyllostomidae > Macrotus > Macrotus californicus. Next base: position 14,708 of record VMDR010018266.1, on the reverse strand, counting down.
CCCCTGTTCATTTGTATTATGTTCACAATGGAGCTCTTACCGTCTTACAAGTTCTACCTCCCCGGACAGCCAGTGATTGGCAGACGAGAAAGCACTGTGCCCAAATTGTGTTACTGACTTACAGACTGAGATTTAACCATTTTGAAACACAAAGAGCTAGTCTCAGCGTGGGAGCTCTCCGCACTTCTGTCGTCTGGAAAAAGCTCATTTGAAAGAACCAACTTAATGAAGTGTAAAAAGACGAAAACAGCTTGGATGGAACTGGAGAGAGTGATGCTAAGTGAAATAATAAGCCAGGCCGCAGAAGACAAATACCATATGATCTCACCTACAAGTGCAACCTAATCAACAAAACAAACAAATGAGCAAAAAAAGAACCAAAGACATGGAAATAAAGAACAAACTGACAGAGACCATAGGGGAGGAGGAAGGGGGATAACAGGGGGAAGGGGAAGAGTCAAGTCAAGGAACATGTGCAAAGGACCCATGGACAAGACAAGGACAATGGGGTGCGGAAAGTCTTTGGGAGCGGGGGTTGGGCGGGGTAGGGGAGAACAAGGGGGTTAAAAATGGGGACAACTGTAACTGAAGAACAATTAGAAAAAAAAGAGCTATGTCATCTAAAAATAAATCAGCCCTGGCTGGTGTGCCTCAGTGGACTGAGTGCTGGCCTGTGAATCAAAGGGTCACCAGTTGGATTCCCAGTCAGGGCACATGCTTGGGTTGCAGGCCAGGTCCCCAGTAGAGGGCGCACGAGAGGCAGCCACATATTGATGTTTCCCTCTTCTTCTCCCTCCCTTCCCCTTTCTCTAAAAATAAATGAATACAAAAATTAAAAAAATAGATTATTATTTATACTAAAAAAAAGATGAAAACAATCCAGAAGGATTTTAAGACTGATTACAAATCATTCCTGAGCCCCATCCATTGCTTGGTTTCTTAAGCACAGCCTTGCTCTTATACAGTTCACGTCACTGCGGACAAAAAGAATTCAAAATCCAGCAAGCTGGAAAGGGGACAGGGGCTGCTGAGGTGCAATCGACGGTGCCACGAGCGTGCGCCAGGTGGTCGGGCTATGCCTCCTCTGGTAAGTGCTCACTGCTGACAGCAACGTTGTCAACAAGGTGATCCTCGGCACCTCCTGTGTTCCCAGTGACCCTGCCTCTGTGCCACTTCCTGGCGCAGCGCGCGGGGCTCCCACCACTACTCAGTGCCTAGCACGTGCCTCGCGCCTCCCCAACCCCTGGCCCTCGCGCCACCTGTCTGGGCACCGGCAGGCCACATCCGTTGCCTGCACCATTGCCTGACCGTTGGTGTACTTGTCACTCAACCTCAACATCAGCGGCTTCCTGCTAGCCACTGTTTCTGAGTTGTAATTTGTTATTACTCTGGCAGCCACATTGTGCCTCTCGCCTCAGATATTTTTCTCCATAAAGGTATCGAGAGAGTTGTAGATCTATATCATCTCCAGCTGCTGAACATCTTGGGTTGCCACACTGTCTTCTTTATGGTCCCATGTGGGTCCTGGTGGACTTCCTGGCTTTCCTGGTTAGCAGGGACCTGACCTATGTGTCCCAGGGGCCCTGGACACTCCTACTCCTGGCTGTCAGCACCTTCTCCCCTTGAGGACAGAGGCCAGGAACAGTCACGAGCACCATAGGAGTTCCCTGGAGAAGCCCCACCTGCAGTGCCCTCTTCCCCCAGCAGGGGGACTACCCAAATGGCCATAGAAACACCTTAACAGACCACTTCCAGTACAGTTCACAGAGTTCCCCAAACTGAGACAATTTGAACCACTCTGACTTGTAGAGCTTTGAGGATAGAAGTGGGTCATTCTGTGACACCTTTCCGACCCCAGCAGGACCAGAAACTTCTGACAACCAGCAAAATGTAAGCCCAGTCTAGGGGTCAGTGCACAACCATCAAAGGACCCTGGGGTTCCTGGCCCCAAGACAGCAGGAGGCCCTCCTTGCAGTGAGGACCACCACTCTGGAGCTCCAGTGTTTCCTGCCCTTCCTTCCTGCAGTCCGTCATCTGAGAGCAGTGGTGCTATAGAGAGCTTAGCCAAAGCTTACCTTTCTGTGAGGACCTACTCCCTTACTATGTATTTCAGAATTTTTGTTCTGCTTCCCAAATAGCATTTTCAAAAAACCCTCTGAAAAGGCAGGTTGCTGGGGATACAGATCCCAGAGAGGGCAAGAGATGGACTCAGTTTCCCCATCAGCCCCATGGCCATTTGCAGTTACTGGCAAGTACTCCCAGGCAAACAGTTATCGCAAGTTGCATAGTATTCTTGGAGGCTGATTTTTTGACCTGCACGTCGGAGTCCTGTGTGTCAGAGGGAAGGGTGGAGCTGGCCAATGCTCCTCTGGAGGCGGTAGGAGGAGGGGACTGTGGGGCTGGGAGAGGGATCATTAGGAATCTTATTCAATGTTTCAAGCTAATTTCTGTCTATTTTATGTCTTTTTGGTGAGTCTTCACTGCAGTGATGACTTGGAGAGCTATTGATTTTATGAGGATATCTCGTTGTTTAGGGAATATTTTATAGTTGTGTGCATTTATGCCTTGGTCTCCAGGAGTAGATACATGAAAACTGGCTTATAGATTAAAAATCCTCTGGTTTTTAAATGTTTCAAAACAAGAAATGCCCCCACTGGTGATGTCTGTCTTGATACATTTCAGCATTTGGTAGGAAACAGTGAGGGACTGAGGAGCACCTCCCAAAAGACCACGATCACTGAGAGCAGAATGAAGGATATCATCTCCATGGTTTGTGAGAGACAAGAGCGCAGTGCTTTGATTCCATGGCCTGTTCTTGTGGTTTTAATTGGACCTTGAGAGCTTGTTGGGGCCTCTGGCAGGGGAGCACAGCTGCTCCTATACCCTTGTTTGAAGAGCAGTGCTCTGCTCTAGTGGGGAAGGCTGTCCTCTTCGACCTAGAGCACAGCTTTGGGGGGCGCACGTGGAGAGGTCTCAGAAGCCTTCTGGCCTGTCCGTATAAAAACCATCAGCCTCAGGAACCTCTGTTTGTTGTCTGTTGTTCTCTTGCCCTCTGACTACTTTGGCCCCAAGTTTCGAAACCTGAAAAGGCAAACCTGAAGGGCATCATAGGTAACAGGAGCTGGCTGAGTGCCCTCAACAGAGGCAGTTGAGTCTACAGTAAGTTCTTCTCGCTGGTGAATGACAAATAGGGATAATTCTGCTCTGCGGAGATGTCATGGTGGTTGTCTTCATGATTGAAGTAACTGACTCTTTCAACGTATAATTGAACTCCGAAATGAATTAGGCTTCCATTCAGGTTTAATGAAATTTCCAATGTTGCTGAAAGTTGTATATTAGTTTGTTTTCCTTTTCTAATGCAAGATCTGCTGGTGACGGGAAAGGACTGGCTTTATTACAGTTTAGAAATTTAAAAATGAGATACTTGATTCTGTAAAATACATCGAATCAAGACCCATGTGATTAAGACTCACTTAAGGGCATTTATTATTGGAGGTGCTAAACTCAAATGCCTCTCCATCTGTGACAGTCTGTGGTGCACAGCCCCTGAGAGGGGAGCTGTGGCAGGACTCTGCTGAGTTTTATATTTAGTGTGCTTCCCAAAAAGGAAACACCGCCTATCTATAACGTTCTACAAGGAACATTTTGATACGTGTAATATACCACTTCAGTCTGTACCTGAAGATAATCTTGACCTCTTAAGGAGCAGTAAACAATATTCTTTATTTATAACCCCATCTGAAACAGACTTAACCGAATGTTAAACATGTAATAACATAAAACTAATCACTGTGTATATATATCAGGCAACTGGCTTCTGCTTTTTATTAGGAAGATTTATATATATATAAACTTCACATATATACTTCATTTTTCAAATGAACATTTTGACAATTATCAGTTGAATAGTTATATGCATAATAAGGAGGTGGTATTATGCAGAGACTTGGAAAATGAGCAGAATGTGTTGACTAGAAAGGCAAAGGTGATTCCACAGAAAGAGACTATGAAAAGGACAGAAGAAAGCATGGTGTATTCAGAAAAGGGCTATAGGCACCTGGGAGAAATTTTAGGAAAATAGGCCAGAAAGGTATAATTGTTCTTAATCCTGGTGGCGTATAGAATTACCTGGGTGCATAAAAAATATACTGATACCTAGAATCTTCTACGGAATTTTTATAGGGTAGGACTCTATATTTATTTCCCCATCTTGCTCAGTTCTTTTTATTATTTTTTTAATAGTCGCTCTACAGCAAGAGCCTTCTTTGTCACTGCAACATACTCTAGCTCTTTCTTTCCTCATCCTAGGAAGTCGCAGATTTGTCTGTAGTACTGCTTGATTTCCTGTTTCTTCTTCCCTCGATGTTTCTCTTAATTTTTCATTTTTCTGTTTTGGTTCCTACATGTCACCTTCAAAATTCAATAGTCTCCCTGTCAGGTTGGTTACTGCCTGCCTCAAAAGTTTGTTTTGTTCACTTTATGAGTGGAATTTTCCCTTAAAGAGAGAAACTTATCACTCTTTGCTTTCAGAACTCTTTTTTCCCATAAGTAGCTTTTGTAAAACATCTCGTTTCTCCTTTAGGTGCTTGATTTCTGAATCAGTTGGTTCATGTTTTTTTCTTTCTCGTTCAGAGGTGGCGGCAATTTAATCTGATGATCTCTGGTGATTTTTCTCGAGAGTTCTAATTGCTGCCTCTTTTCCCTGCATTGATTTTCCTCAGCTCTTGAAGCCCTTCTGGAAGCAATTTAGAAGACTCATTGAGTTCATCAGATTTCATTGCCTTCAGAGAGAGTGTGCATTCTGAGGTCATGGATCCGGTGGAGGGCTGTGGTGCAAAAGCTCAGACTGACTTAAAAGACCGTCATTGGCATTGCAAAGCTGCCCTGTGCTGGTTTTGTCCTGATTTCTTCTCCAACTTTTGATCATTGTCAAAGAAGTAAGTAGCTTACCATGGTTTAAGCTACTCTGTCTTACTATTTTATTTTCAGCATCAGACTGGGCTTGTTGAACAATCATTGCTTCTTCCATGGATATACTTTGTACAAGGCCAGCTCCAGAATGTCCTGACTGAGTGGCTGACTGCAGCTTCTGCAACTTACTCTTTAGCACTACCTGTCTTCTTTTCAGAAGTTTGATTTCTAAGTCTTTCTGTTGTTGTAAGCAGCAGAAACATGAGGGTTGGTGTTATAACCCAAGGACGGTGATGCAGGGGTTGATGGTACAAGGCCAGATCCAGAATTTCCTGGCGGAATGGCTGACTGCAGCTTCTGCCACTCGTTCTCTAGCACGATCTGCCTTCCTTTCAGAAGTTTGATTTCTCAGTATTTCTGTTGTACTTGACGTCATTAGGCAGCAGTTTGCTGTTTCATTTGAAGCTCTGATCTTCATACTTCTGTTCTAAATCACTACAAAGAGTTTTAAGTCTCTCATTCTCTGCTCTTAAAATTGCCTGAGTGGCGTTCACCTTCTTCTTCTTAGAGTCAGGCATCTATTTCTGTTTTTTGGATCCCTTCATCAGCACCTCTTTTGTAAAGTTGGAGATGTGTCCTGTGAAGGAAGCCACACTGTTGTCCACTTGCCCCAGACCCAAGGTGACAAGATGAATGGATAGCAGCTTGACCATAGCTGTCAATCACAAAGAGGCCTGTTTGAGGCCACCCACATTTAATGTAATTCCAACCTCATTGTAAGCCCTATCTCCTGAGATGATCAGCCTTGCATTACCAGAAGTGTTTCATCTGGAAACTTAGTCTACAAGGTCAATCCCTAAGCTCTTTTGCTGGTTTAAGACTCTATCATAAAATTTTCTCATAAGCTCAACTCTTATAAAACAACAGAACTCCTTTGTCAAGGAGTCCAATATTGGATGCTCAGAAGTTGTATCTCAAGTAGAGAGGTGGCCATTGAAGAAAGGATCCAGAGAGCATTCATATCCATTCAAAAAATATCATTTACCTACTATATTCCAAGCAAGGCAGTCTGTTAGGTTTGAGGGAAATAATATATAAAACCTGGGTCTCTGACCTACAGGAGCTCACAATCTGACATAAGACAAGAAACAGAGTTGTCACCAGAGGTATTCATTCCTCTCGGCACTTGTAGAGCACGTACCTATCGAGCTCATACAAAGTGCCAGGCACTGTTCAAGGCCCTGAAAACACAGCACTAACAAAATTGACAGGATCTCTGCCCCCATAATCCTTGGGAAATAAAATTAACCTATTACAATCCAAAACATGATCATTTTGAAGAGTTACATAGATAAAAAATAAGTGGAATATGACAGAGAATGATTGAAGTGCTGCTTTCAGCAGGGTGTTAAGAGTATCAATTAAGCTACTTTGGCCACAAGTAATAGAAGACCTACCAGTGGCACAAGTCTTAGAGGCATTAATTTTTTATTTTATTTTATTATTATTTTTAAAGATTTTATTTATTTATTTTTAGAGAGAGGGGAAGGAAAGGAAAAAAATAGGGAAAGAAATATCAATGTGTGTTGTTTCTCATGCATGCCCCACTGGGGACCTGGCCCACAACCCAGGTGTGTGCCCTGACTGGGAATTGAACCAGGGACCCTTTGGTTCACAGCCTGTGCTCAATTCACTAAGCTACACCAGCCAGTGCTAATTTTTTATTTTAAAAGCCCAGAGGTTATTGATCCCAGGGTAGGTTTAGTAATTCATTCGTGTCATTAATGACCAAGGCATTTCCATCCCTCTCTTCCTCTGTGCTAAATGTTTTGGCATTTTCCTCAGGCTTGTGGTGTCATGGTGGCAAGACAGTTGCCATAGCTACAGACATCACCTTTTCTTACAGTTTTGAAAGCCAGAAGAGAGAAAGAGGTAGGGGAAGATGGGAAAGATAACCTTTGTCCTAGTGTTGCTCTCTCATTTTATCAGGAAAAAATCCTTCCTACAAGCTCAATCCTTTCCCAGCTGACTCCTCCCAAAACTCACTGAACACAAATGGTCACCTGTCCACATCTAATTCTGTGACCAGAAAAGTGGCCACAATTGGGCAAAATCATTATGAGTGGTCAAATAGGTGTTTGGCAAGAAAGAGAGAGAATGACCTTGGATGGGTAAAAGGAGGTGACATTTGAACTCAAATCTGAACGATGAGCTGATGGTTGAAAGAGAGTTGGGGGTGGGAGAATGAGAATAAAAAATGATGAGGTGGTGTCAGGCCCATGTACTGTGTACCGTGGTGGTACTGGGGCAGGGTAGTTGGTCGTGGAAGACGAGACAGTGGAGGAGACACTTGAGGACAAGAATGGGCGGTGGCCATTCTGGCTGCAGCAGAAGCCAATGGAAAAGAAAAGGAACGTGGCCCAATTTCACATTAGGCTACAGCCAGATGAACAAGACAAGGTAGATTTCAACCCTGGTGAAGATGACTTCAGAGGGGAAGATTCAGATTCCAGCATCACAGAATGAGTGAGTAGGTAAATGTGTGCAAAAGGAGTATACTCAGTTTCACCTCAGGCTTTGGAGGAGACTTTGTTGAGAAAGAGACAGTGGGTTGAATCATGACCGAGGACAAGGAGTTTGCCAGCCAGCAGAGGTGGGAAGGTTGTCCAAGTTCTAGGGCCCAGCATGCACAGAGGCCTGGAGACTCTAACGACACAAGGAAACCAGTCAGTAAGGCATCGCCTGCCTATAATGTGTGACTCAGGGAAGGACTGGTGACCAGGCTGGAGCCATGCTCACGAGCTCTGCTTATTGGGTTATCTTTAAATAAAGACCTACCTGTCCTCCCTTAGTGCCACGTCCTAGGGAAGACTCTCCAGTCTTGGTGGGATTCTATTTCCATCTCTTGGACCTGCACTCCAATAAATATTTTTAGGTTTTTGTTTGTTCATTTGTTTTGATAATAATCATCATTTCCTCAAGCCCAGAATCTCATGCAGGGCCTTGACATTGTGGGCAGAGAAAAGGCAGAGCAGGGCCCTGTGGCCAGGCTGTGGGAAGAATGGAACCAGATGCCCATGCCCAGCCCAGGCCTGCTCTATGACCTTGAGGACAGGGAGACAGAAGTGTGTCAGATGAGTTAGGGGACTATCTAACCCAGCTGGAGAAGGCAGTGTGTGAACTGAGAACAAAGGCATGGAGGCTGGAGTGAACTGGCATGTTCCCAGACTGTAGGGCTTCTGTGTGTGTGTGTGTGTGTGTGTGTAGTGGAGTGGTAGGGTGGGGGATGAAGGACAAGAAAGGAGGTCAGAGGGGCTCAGAAGCTTTGGCTCCATCCTGTGGGCAAACGGAGGCCTTTAGAGCTACACTGGGGCCACAGGCCAGACAGGGTGCAGCAGCGCCAAGAATCCAGCTGCCCCTGTACCTCCAGGAAGGCAGAAGCCCACAGGAAAGGGCTCCAGGGCAGAGTGCAGCGAATCCTACTTGGGAAAACCCAGGACACAGGCACATGGGACCAGAAAGGAGTTGCCTGGGGAGAGAGGACAGCGCTAGCTGGACTGGACCCCACACAGGCCACCTCCGCCCCCACCCCCGAGGCCTGGCACTCCCTGGCCATGAGGAACAGGAGGACAAGAATGATGTTCATCCAACATGTGGGCAAAAAGGACTCCTGTTCTCAGGGTCCTTGGCCTTCTGCGCCTGTTTCACCCCCAGGCACCAATGAAGGCTGCCATCTCAGGGTGTGGGGGATGGGAGGAGACTTAGCCCCCAGCTTCAGGGCCATCAGGGGCCCCAGGCCTCCGCGGACTCGGACACAGGACAGGCCACTCACGGGAGCCACATCCCAAAGTCGACCCAGCTCCTCGTCACTGAGCTGCCGCTGTCACAGGGACAGGTTCTGTCCTGCTTTTGCCAGAGCAGTGAGCCCCCTTCCAGAAGTGCGCGTTGCATCCGTCTCAAATGAGCACTCCTGCGGCAGCACCACGGTGCACGGCCCGGGTCCCCGCACAGAGGACCACAGCGGCTGCCCCGTGCAGACTGGGCTGTGGCGACCTCAGCAGGAGCAGCCCAGTCACCCTGGAGCCTGCCGCTGCCACTTGGACCCCTGGTGAGGACTGTCACTGTTATTACCTGGTGTCATTCTCACTGTTGAACTTCAACAGACTCAGTTCGATGAGCTGATATTCCATGTTTTCCCCCACCCCTCATTCCCCACTCTGAAATGGTTCTGGAACTTTCATGGATGATTTACTCAAGAACTTTATATCTTAGGTTACAAGGCCCTTTAAGTATCTGTTAGGAGCTGTGCTACTCTTACCCAGAAAAATGAACTGAAAAAATAACCCACACACTTTTCCATGGGGTTGTTCACTGACTCATTGAGACCTCTATGGAAGAACCTTTGCTACTGAATAAGAGTGTAGAAACAACTTTCTTACCCAGATAATGTTCAACTTTTAAAAATACTTTTTATCATTTTAATTTAAAATTTTCATGGATTGCTTCAAATTTAGACTTATGTTACTTCATCCATGAGTTAAAAAGGCAGGTCGTGAACTGTTGACTTTTTAAAATAAAAATTGGCTAATATTAGCAGATTTTGTATTTGGAAACTCACCCTAACGTTGATCAGATTGAATCATGCAACTTTTAAAAATTATTAACTTTCTTTCTTTAATGCTTCAGTGTCACATTTCATGCCACATTTTTCCAAAGCTGTAAATCTGATGTATTGTTATAGGATCTTGTATAATATATTTTCCTGGATTTCTTAATTAGCATTTTAGTAATTAAAACATCTATATTGTTACTGTTTTAATTGCATGACATCCAGAAAAACATCAATATAAAGCACATCTTACTCTTGGATGTGTTAGTACTCAGTCATTGAATTTATTATTTTTATTCAATCGTTTTTTTATTAGGTGGTATAGAATGTAAACACTATGAAAGGGCTATATCAAGATATTTAGGATACGGTGTCATTCTTCAGAAACAAATTGTTCTTTCAGAAACTGCTTGGACGGGGCCTACCTTATCTCTCCCCTCTCTGGGGAGTGGGAATGAAAGTGCACCTGGATCGGTTACACAGCCAAAGAAAATTAGAGGAATTGGATTTGGAGATATTTTTAAAGAAGGCTCAGTGAAACTTAGGACAAGAACACCCAGTAGTGACATCGGAGAGAAAAAATCAGAGAAGGTAATACGGATTAATTTCACTTAGGTTAACTCCACCATTTCTCTCATTACGCATTTTTTAAAATGTAGAAGTCACTTTGCAGCTTTTGCAACTTATTCTCTAGCACTATCTATCTTTTTTTTTAGGGTTTGACTTCTATGTCCGATGTAGCTGACGTTGTTAGGCAGCAGTTCGATGCTTCATTTGAAGCTCTGATCTTCAACTTCTGTACTAGGTCACTAACAAAGAGTTTCACGTCTCTCGTGCTCTGCTCTTAAAATTGCCTGAGTGGCTTCCACCTCCTTCCTCTTAGACTCACGTGTCTCTTCCCCTTTGGGGGATTCCTTCATCAGCACCTCTTTTGTGAAGTTGCAGAGGTGTCCTGTGAAGGAAGCCACACTACTGCCCACTTGCCACAAGCCAGAGCCAAGGCCATCCAGCCAGGAAGCCATCACTGGGGTCATAGGACTGACCTGGTCCAGTGACACTGGACAACCCTGCCAACTGTCCAGGAATTGCAGTGTGGATGGGACTCAGCACCATATGCTAGGACTAAGCACCCACTGCTAGGCAACACCTGAGTTGGGGGTGGTGCTTCCACATGGGGAACCTGGGAATGAGGAAGCCTGGCCTGGGCCTGACAAGGGGCCCTTCCCCAGTGACACCTCCCCAGCGGGCCTCCTGTGTTTCCTGCCTCAGAAAATACACATTTCCTTTGGCTTTCTTGTCACACAGTTCATATTGTCCTGCAGCTTGTGATTTCCATGCCACAGGTTTTTTATATTTCAGGTAGATTTCACAGTGACATGCATCATCTTAAGACCACAAGAGGGCGTATTTGGGCAAATGTCCATGCCGGTGCATCATGCCTACACTGGTAATGTTTCCATTGCAGCTCCTGGTGCCCACTCCTCCAGAGCTGTCATCAGTGAGAGTTGCCTCAGGGCCACCCCACAGGATGGCCTTGCAAGGCCTGCTCTGATCACCGATCTCGGAGTTGATAAAGCAGAGAGCACGTTTGCTGTGTCTGTAGGTGACACCAGATTGGAAGAGATGGTGGTTAGAACTAGGAGAAATTAAAGTGGATATCTGAAAAGATAAACAGAATTCACAGTGATAGATAAGTTAGCAGTATGTTCAGATTTTAGCTAACAAAATCTAAGGTCAAATAGAGTGTTATTTCTGGGGAGAGGCTTCAGGAAACAGTAGTGTGAGATGGTGAAGGACTTAACTGCAGCAAATTACAGTGGAGAATTGCCTACTAGACTATAGTCGTAATAAGGATTATAGCATCACCTAAATGTTTTTATTTAGGTAGCAGCAATGCAGTACCAAGACTTTCTTTTCTCCTCCATCTCATTGTAAGGAAGTTTAGTTGTTTAAGAGCTCACATTCTGGAGTTGTACTTTCTAGGTTTCAATCGGGGTTCTACTAAATTGTTATTATCCTGGGCTGGTATGTAACGGTTTCCTGATGTATAAAACGAATAATGATAGTGCCTACCTTGTGCAGAGTGTTCTGCAGATGAAGTTATAATGAATGGAAAGAGCTTAGCTTAGGGCTTGGTCCACAGTAAATTTTCAAGTGCTATCATTATTTATTTTAGAGGTTCTAAAATGGGAGTACTGTGTTATGGGTATCAGAATTTTTTTTTATTCTTTATAAATTAGAGAGTTTTAAAGGAAATCTTGAGCTATCATTTAAGTAGCTTTTGAATTCTTTCTCTCTTTCATGGCAGAGTTTTCAGTCACATTACTAACCTAGTTCTAAGTATCATTAGGGAAAGCTGGATAACTGTAGATTGTTTATCTTTATTTTAACTTAAAATAGTTGATCTCCCTGGTTGGGTGGCTCAGTTGGTTGGAGCATCATCCTGTACACCAAAAGGTTGTGGTTTGATCCCTGGCTAGGGCGCTTACGGAAAGCAATGGATTGATTTTCTCTCTCGCTCTCTCATATCAATCAATAAATAACATCCTCAGATAAAGATTAAGAAATAAAATAAAATAGTTTATCCTATCGTTCTCTATTCTAACCCTTAATTGTGCAGTAACTAGGAGCCAGAACTCAGAGCTTGGAGATGAAAAAAAAACAGACACTAAACGTAAAATTAAAAGTGTTTTAATAAAATTGTGTACTAGGGATGAAACATATTCAAATATATTATTAAATTTGTTGAAGACATCGTCAACACTGTACTACTTGATCAGAGCATTGAACCCTGATGGATATAAGCACCAGGAGGCTCCACTCCACAGTTAAAGCTGAGCCTACAGCATAGTAGGACTTAGTAAGTGGTTGAAGGATGGATGGATAAAATTGTTACTTACCTCAACATGTAGTATGGGCAGAAATTATTAAATTCACTTTAATAGCTTCTAGTGTACATTTTTTTGCACAAAATATTTAACAGATATTTGTTGAAAGAATCAGTTTATATAAACTACATTATTTACATTATTTATTTCAGCTAAGGAATATTGTAGAACATTATTTGCCTGTGAAGGTGCTAATGAAGATGAACTTACTTTTAAAGAAGGAGAGATAATCCATTTGATAAGTAAGATAAGATCTTTCTCAGCTTTTCACTGAATCATGTAACTTATTCATGGAAATAATTCTCAGTATACTGACATTCCCCCTAGCATCTGAGCTCTGGAAGAGCTGGGACTTTGGATCAATTCTATGTTCTGAGAACCTGCCTGGCACATAGTGAGTGCTCAGAGGGTTTTTTTTTTTAATGTTTATTATTGGTCTTCATGATAATTGATACCTGGCTGGGAATTATTCTTACCATTTACCATCATGTTGTGGTTTTTCTCTAATCCTAACCCCCTTCCATGTGTCTCTTCTTACTTTCTTTTCCACCTCATTTCATTTTTCCCCACTTAATGTTTGCTGTATTTTATAATATAAAAAGATAAATAAAAAGAAGAAAAAACAATTTAAATGTTCCTCAGCATGTAATGGTTATGAATCTTTATACTGTGAAAAATGGTGCGGGTATTTAAAAGAATGAGGTAGTTGTATAACTTGGAATGAATTAAGGTAAAAGAAAAAGAAAACCCAGTAATATAGGGTGTGGGAAGAATCCTATGATTACTTTTTGTAATAGAACAACATTATTATGGTTTAGTTTTTGCTGGAATCCTGTTGAATAATTAAAAAAATTTCTTCCCATTGTTTTTTTTTTCTTCCTCAAGCAAGGATATATTTATTGATTTTAGAGAGAGAGGAGGGGAGAGAAAGAGAGGAAAACACCCATGTGAGAGAGAAACATCAATCGGTTGCCTCCCATATGCACCCTGACTGGGAATTGAACCTGCAACCTTTTGGTGTACAGAGGACATCACTCCGGCCAGCTGAGCCACCTGGCCAGGATTCTTCCCATTGTTTTAAATTAATGATGAGATGGTTCGGTGTATGTAACTTTTTCTATTTGTACAGTTTGGACTAATTTCTTATAGAAGGATGGCATTTGGAAAGAATTGAACAAGATCCTGTTAATTTATAAGTAGTGAGTAATGTCATTAATATTTAGTATATAAAATGGTGGGAAGAATGTTAAGTAAGATATGGTTTGGAAATTCATATTCTTCACCCTCTTCTCTCACTTCCTTTTTGTTTTTTTTTTCCTTCCTTTTCTCTCTCTGTTTTTGTAAATTAAAATTTTAAATTATTTTACTGATTTAAAGATATTAAACTGAATTTTATAATCACTGCTAGGAGTCATATATGAGGACTATTTTATTTTCTTGTTTTTTATTTACTGCTTTTAGAAAGAGAGAGAGAGAGAGAGAAGAAGTGGGGGAAGGAGGAAGAGAGAGAGAGAGAAAGAAACATCGATTTGTTGTTCCACTTATTCATGCAGTCACTGGTTGCTTCTTGTATGTGCCCTGACCAGAGATTGAACCCACAACCTTGGCATATTGGGACAATGCTCTAACCAACTGAGCAATCCGGCCAGGACTATTAGAAATACTTTCTGTTAAGAAGACCTCAAGATCTGTTTAGGTCATTGTTTTTTTCCTTGTAAAAATAATGAGCTCCAGTTGTTTCCTATTTTATATTTTTTCCCTATTTAAATATAACCTCTATTATCTTACTTATTCTCCATTTTGCATTTTAGGAGATTGGAGAAGCTGGCTGGTGGAAGGGTGAACTTAATGGTAAAGAAGGAGTATTTCCTGACAATTTTGCTGTTCAGATAAATGAACTGGATAAGGACTTCCCAATGAGCATTTATTTTTCAATGATGCGAATAATTTAAAGAACTCTTTGCCAATATTTCTTTAAAAACAGGATTCTTTTATTGTTACTGAGTAATTTCATGAGGGTTTTAGCTTCATATCTTCTGGTAACTTGCTTGAATTATTGTAAAAAAGACAATATTTTAGTTCTATATTTTATTCCCAGTTATCATTCCCCACTGATTATATTGGAGAGCAACCTTAGACTCATTACTTTATATAATTAAAAGAAAAAGAAAGCTGAGCATATTAGTTAGACAACTTAGCACTTACTTGGAAGAAATATTTTTATTTAATTGTGTTGAAAATAAGGCAATGCTGATCTTACTATTATTCTGTCAGTACATTTTCGGAAGGATAAGAAGCAT
>VMDR010018265.1:0-19331 GCA_007922815.1 Macrotus californicus | reverse complement strand
GGGCAACTGATTTTTGACAAGGCGGCCAAGACCATTTAATTGGTCTTGAAGAGTCTGTTCTACAAATGGTGCTGGGAAGCTAGATATCCACATGCAAAAAACGTAGTTGGATTCTTACTTCACACCATGTACAAAAATTAACTCAAAATGGATCATCAACCTAAATATAAAAGCTAAAGCTGTACAATTCTTAAAAAAAAAATAGGGGTAAATCTTCATGACCTTGGATTTGGCAATGGTTTCTTACATATGACATCAATAGAATGTATAAGCAATAACAAAAAAGGTACAGACTTTTGGAGTACATCACAACTTGTGTGCTTCAGCCCTGGCTGGTGTGGCTCAGTGGACTGAGTGCCAGCCTGGGAACCAAAGGGTCGCTGGTTCTATTCCTGGTCAGGGCACGTGCCTGGGTTGAGGGCCAGGTCCCCAGTAGGGGACGTGCGAAAGGCAATCACACATTGATGTTTCTCTCCATCTCTTTCTCCCTCCCTTCCCCTCTTTCTAAAAATAAATAAATAAAATCTTAAAAAAAAAAACCAACCCTTTGTGCTTCAAAGGTCAACATCAAGAAAGTGAAAAGGCAACCCTACAGAACGGGGAAAACTTTTTGTGAGTCACAAATCTGATATGGGACTAGTTCCAGAAAATATAAAGAACACTTATGACTCCACAACAAAAAGACAATGACCCAATTAAAAAAAAGGTCAAAGGCTCCAACTAGACATTTCTTTGAAGACAATATACAAATGGCCAATAAGCATGTGAAAAGATGCTTGACTTCAATTGTCAATAGGGAAATGCAAATCAAAACCACAGTGAGATACCATTTTACATTCACTAGGATGATTACAATAAAAAGAAGTGCTAGTGAGGATGTGGAGAAATCGGAACACTCGTACATGGCTTGTGGGAATGTAAAGTGTTCGCAAAGCTGCTGAGGAAAACGGTATGGCAGTTCCTCCAAAAAGTTACACGTGGAATTACCATATGACCCAGCAATTCCATTCCTAGGTATATACTCCAAGGAATTGAAAACAGGTGTTCAAACAAAAATATACATCAATGTTCATGGTAGCATTCTCCATAGTAGCCAAAGAGTGGAAACAAACTAAATGTCTACCAGCTGACGAACGGATAAACAGAAGGTAGCCCCCATACAATGGGGTGTTACTCAGCCATAAAAAGACACGAAGCACCGACCATGCTACAGGATGGATGAACACTATGCTAAGTGAAAGCAGACCCAAAAGGACAAATATTGTAGGATTCTATTTATATGAAATATCCAGAATACACAAATCCATAGACAGAGCGTAGGCTAGTGATCATCAGAGCCTGAGGGGAGAGAGGACTAGGGAGCGACTGCTAATGGGCACAGCATTTCTTTTTGGGGTGATCAAAATATGAGGTCTGTCCAGAAGGTCTCCAGCCATGTAATAGGAAAAACAGATATTTACTGAAGAAGACACAAGATACAAGAAACATTGCACATAGGACAATGACGCCTCAGTCCCCTTCAAAGTAGGCACCTTGGGACCTCACACAGTTCTCCCAATTGCCATCAGCTGCCCCATCATATTTTCCTAAATTTCATCAATGGTCTGAAGTCTCTTCTCTTTCAAAGGTTATTTTAGTTTTGGGGAAAGCCAGAAGACACAGGGTGCCAATTATGGGCTGTAGCGGGGCTGAGTCACCTGAGTGATTTGATATTTCACCAGAATACTCTGCATAAGATGTGATGCATCTACAGGCACATTGTCATGATGAAGCTGCCAATCAGCAACTGTTTATAGCTGTGGCCTTCTAAATCATTTGAATAGTTTCTAGAGAGTAATGTTTAAGCTTAATGCAAAATTTGATGCAGATTCGTTGTTCTACTTGCTCAGTCATTTTGAATGCAACAGCTACACAGTACACATGCTCACTCAGTGGCACCTACCACCCCCACTGTGTGTACAGTGAAGTCATCATTGTTCATACACGCACATTCCAGCCCACTCTCCTTGGCTGCCAGGTCACATCAATGTCGTGCAAACCATTCTCACTGTATTAACAATGGCTGGACTTTTTCCAGACAGAGCTTGTATTCTCACATTACTTAGGGTGATATTTGTGCAACTTTGTGAATATGCTAAAAACAAAACTCACTAATTGTATACCTTAAAAGAGTGAAATTCATGGTATGTGAATTATATCTCAATTTTTTTAAAAAAGGAGAAAGAATATATGAAGATATCCTCTTGTAAAAATTGTTAACTCTCCTGAAAGGATAATTAGGAAACTGCCGACAGTGAGAAGGGACAAGGAAGAGGGTGAGGGGCAAGGACTGATTGAATGAATCACATTTTCAAGAAATAGACTAAAATAAAAGGGGTCTGCTCTGGCAAAAAGGAGGGAGGAGGGACTGGGCTGTGTTTGGAGGCAGAAGGGAAGAAACCTGTCATAAACAGAGGGGGGCTGGTGAACCTGATGGGCCAGGATCAGATGTACAGAAAGTGGTGAGGGGTGGGCATTTCCACCCCGACGGACCCAGGGAGGAGTGAGGTGGGCAGATACAGAAGAGGCAGTGGTGAGGGGAAAGAGGGCCTTACTTCAAGCCCAGTGGCCTTTGTTTTCTCTGGCAGAGCAGGCCAGGTCACTGGGCCTGGAGAGAGAGAGAGAGAGAGAGAGAGAGAGAGAGAGAGAGAGAGAGAGAGAGTGTGTGTGTGTGTGTGTGTGTGTGTGTGTAGGGATGGGGGGCGAGGTTAGGAAGGGCCTCCTCGTGACGCAGGAAAGGGCTGCTGAGTAATTCTGAGGTTGGAAATGCACCTTGGTGATTCTCACATCCGTTCCATGGAGCCTGAGTGAGGCGCTTTGTGTGCTGGGGGACACTGTGCTATTGATGGCTGGCACCTATTGGCTGTGCCCACACAGGGGCCAGCCCTCCTCGGTGTCTGCTTTGCCTCTGAGTGCCAAGTGTGCTTGGGGAAGTGGGCCTTCCAATGTTCACAGAAGGGAGGACCCCAGTGAGCTGGGCCCCTTGCAGGGCTGCATGACAAGTGGGGGTGGAGATGCACAGCCCTGGCAGAGGAGCATTATGTGAAGGGGCCCAGGGGAGTGGGACCATAAGAAGAGGTGGCTGACACCACAGTGATCTTCAGTCCTCCCAGTCAACTCCAAGTTTTCTGACAACTATTCACAACTAAGTTTGAAACCCTCATTGCATTTCCAGCAAACTAGTTGCATCTGCTTTGGCCCCTAGGGCTCTCCTGACCCCGCGGGAGGACAGAGGATTGGATCTGGCTTTCAAGGCCAGCACAGAGGGGGGCAGCCTCCTTGTTAAGGTGAAGGAGCCAGGCACGCAGCACAACTCTGTCCCCACGCCCTCGGCCCTTCTCTGGGTCAGTGACCGTCCTCAGATCTGCAGCCTGCAGGCTGCCTGGGGTCCTGTGACCGGGGTGTGAGCCAGCACAAACCATGGGCCCCACGTGCCTTGATGGTCGCTGTCCCCCAGCCTGCCTCCACCAGCCTGCCTCCAGCAGCACTTTCCCTGTCCTTTTTAGCAGTCACTGCATCCCACGGCTCATACTGAGCTCACAGTCACCCTGGGTTTGTCTTTTTTCTTTTTAATCAAGGGTCCTTAAATTACCAGGTCTCCTCAACACAGCAACAAATGTGGACCTCATTCTAAGCTGCCAATTCGGCATTATCTTTCTGACTTGTCCATAGGATTTCAGGAGATGTGTGGACGTATCTGTTAAATGAGGTCCATCCATTCCTTCAACAAACGGGGGCTCCTATCTGACTGTGCTGGAGAATAAAGATCCAAAGTCAGGTGAAGTGCTGTCCATGCCCTCGAGGGCCTCACAGCCTTTGGGAAGTCAGGCCAGGCCATCCAATTACTGTGGTGTGATGGGAACCAGGGCCTGGGCCTCTTAGAGGCAGCTATGTCAAGG
The DNA here is from genome assembly GCA_007922815.1 of Macrotus californicus. Lineage (NCBI taxonomy): Eukaryota > Metazoa > Chordata > Mammalia > Chiroptera > Phyllostomidae > Macrotus > Macrotus californicus. The sequence goes on along the minus strand of VMDR010018265.1, from coordinate 15,393 downwards.
TGGTCAGGGAAGGCTGCCTGGAGGAAATAGGGCTGAAGTTTGTTTTTTCCTCTTTCCAGTTTATGCATGCATTTTAACCTACCTTATATGTGTGTTTTTTATATAAAGAAATTTAAAATGGCTTTTAAAAACATAAGAAAAATATTTTAATACCAAGCAAAGAGGAAATCTTCTGTGATTTTGTTTGCCGGATTGGAGACAGAGTTCACTCTTGTGCTCAGTGGCCCCTTTTCCATGGTTGGGGCAGCTGACAGCTAGCTGGGGACATGTGTGTCCCCTGACTCCCAGTCCCGCTGCTGCAGGTTTGTCAGCCTTGGGCGCTTCCACTCAGGATCCTGTCTTAAGCTGAGCCTTGGAGAAGGAGTGGAAATGCCGCCTGAGGACAGCACCCGAGGAGGCACAGAGGTGTGGGATGGTGTGGGCATTTAGGAACCGCAAGTGGCTCAGTGTGGCTGGAAAGCAGGGAGCCTGGCAAAGAGAGACTGGAGGGGGGCCAGGCCTTCTGTGCTAAATTAGGGAGTTTGAACTTTATCTCAAAGGCTACTGGGAGCCATGGAAGCCAGGGCAGGACAGGGCCGGTTGCTGGAGGAGGGCTGACGGAGCCCAGACTGGGGCTGAGGCGGCTGGCTGGGAGGTGTGGCAGTGACCAAGGTGAGGAGTCTTTAGTGTCTGATAGGGGCAGGAGAGAGAGAGACAGTTGAGGAGAGAGCACAGCACAAGGGATATTCAGGAGGCAGAACCCTCAGCCTTGGTGACGGATGGGGTGAGGGTGGGGCGAGGAGGGAGGACTGCTGGGGGCCTGGGCAGGGGGACTGGAGCAGCTGCAGCTTGAGGGACGTGGCTTTCGCTTTCTCCACGTGGAGGGTACTGAGGACACTGATTGTGTGGGAGTCTCATGTGCTCCTTAGGAGTCCTTCCAAACCAAAACAAAGCAATGCAAATGAGTTTGGCAAGTCTATTCTTCAAGAACAGATGACTCCTGCATGTCCTTATCTACTTACTCACTACACAGTTGACCTCAATATGTCCTTAGAAACCAACGTGAGATTTCGCACCAGGAATTTGGGTTCAGCTTCGGCTAGCATGCAGTGGCACCTATCACCTGGACCACCCCTCCTGGCACAAGCGCCCAATCAGGTCACTGCAGAGATGCCCAGTCTCTCGGCAGGAGTACGTTGGGGCCCTCTCTGGGCCACGTGTCTCTTTTTCAAAGCAGCCATTTGTCTAGGGCCTGTCTCCTGGTGCTGTTCTTGTTTCCTGGGATTTCTCAAAGAGCAGCCGCAAAGCCACACTCACCCGTTTGCTCCTTTCCCTTTGTGGGTGAACTTTCTGAGTCTGGACGCTCCTCCTTCCTAGAAGGGCATTTCTACCTTGATCTGAGGGATGAGGGCAAGCTCAGCAGGAGGGAGATGGGAAAAGGGAGCAGGGTGGGGAAAATAAAGATGTCTCTCCTCACCTGCACTTTGATGGATTATGAATTAAGAATATCTCATTTATCCAAAAGAAACCATTTTTTGGTTTATTACAATATTTATATTATATTGTATTACTATCAGCTGGCATTTCTCTATCTAGAATGTTTGCCCCCTAGGCCAAAAACATGAGTGCGCATGCAAACATACACAGGTGTTTTGCTTAACCTGTGCTCTGCACTGAGTCCAGCTGCTCACCATTATTACGTCGCTGTCACCACTGAGCTGACCACAGTGATGAGCGAGCTCAGGAGAGAGAAAGAGCCCAGGGAGAGCGCAGCCTTTCTCTGCAGCCAGCCCGGCTCCTGAGCCTGACAGAATAGGAGTCTCCAGAGTTCGTTCCACCGGGAAGAAGCGCCTTCAGGATGCCCCAAGAATGACAGCAGGGTCTGGTTCCTCACCTGACACACACAGCTTTCTGGAGTCTGGTCCCCTCTGCCCGCAGACCCTCCATGTGAAAAAGACTTACCATTTTCTCAAATGCACCAGGCAGGGTTGTGCTCCAGGCCTCTGCTCCCTCGGTACTCTCTCTCCACCTGTAGGAGGTCCTCCAGGCTCCGATATTACAACTCTGCTCAGTCTCCTCCCTGCAAAGCCTCTCCAGTCCCTCCCAGCTTCGTGCTTGTGACTGACTATACTTGCTGCCTTTTCCTTCCCTTTGAGTGCCAGGGCCTGACTCTTGGAGCAAAGTGCCAACACCCAGCGCAGATCAGTCCTTACTGAAAGACCATGCTGAGCAAGTGGAGAGAGCTTGAGCCCGCAAGCCCAGGTCCCTTACTCTGGCACAGGTGAGCCACAGTTTCCGTGGGGCCACCTGGCTTGCCCAGAATCATAAAGTGGGTTATGTCGCCACCTATTGCTCAGATTGCTCGGCAAAAGCCAGCCAGGACCTTCTGGCCTTTGTGGGGAGGGAAAAGCTCAAATCGTCTTCCTAAAGACTGCAGCTGGCCTTCGGTGGTGAGAGAGAGGGGACAGGCCACTGACAACTTAGTGGAAAGGGTTGTGTTCCAAGGTCCTTACTCGGCTCTAACTGCATGACCTGGGGCAATTCTTCCTCCCCTGTGCAACCCGCCTACTATCCAACGAGGTGGGAAGGTCTTGGTGCTGCTGGTAGACTCCAGGGAGGGGCGGGCTGGAGGAACAGAACCAAGGCTCCCGGAGGAGAGGCTGAGCACCAGGCTGGGTGGTGAGGATGATGGGCCCTTTGGAGAGCCAGAGGCCCCACCCAAACTAGTCCTGGCTCTAACAAGAGCCAGGTGCCTCTGCGTCAGTTTCTCCCCGCCCCCACGCCAACCTCTTCCTTCCCCGGTGAGCGCAGGTGCTACCTCCTGCCTCACCGGGTCGTCAGGGGAGGGACCAGGCAGGCCCCAAAGACAGCAGCTGACATTACCTGACACCACACTGCCTGGGATGCCAGGGGGAGGCTGGCTTCATGGTACCTCACGACACACATTTTGCAAAAACGCACCCAAGACAAGGATGTGCACGAAACACACTAACGTGGCTGCCTGTGGGAGGGGACACGGGGGTACAAGAGAGGGAGCTAACAGGAGGCCCTTGTTAGATTGGTGGTGGTGATGTGCCACGGCTGCGGAGTGTGCTGGCTCTAGTCTCTGCTGCACGCTGTCCTCAGGGCACTTGGCGACTTTAAAGTCTAAGAACCTGGACTCTGAACACTGATGTGTACAGACAAAGGGCTGCACCCTCAGCAGTGGCCACTTCCAGCCAGCGCAGCAGGGAAGGTACAGGAAGTTAAAAAGGGAGAATAAACACCCAAACCCACGGAGGGCGAAAAGTGGTTTAATGAAAGCACACTCTGTGATGTGGCTTGATGACATGAGTGCCACCTGAGAGCCACTGTAGTTGCCACATGCTGCCCAGCTGAGTGGGGAGCCCTTCCAGAAATTCTTTTCTGGAGATCCTCAGCAAAAAGCTGGTTTTCTTGTCCTTCAGGAGCCACATCTCCCTGGCGGAAGCAGAAGACACCATTGTCCCACCCAGACACCCGTGTGGTGGGTGAGGGGCAGCAGGGGTCTTCCCTGAAGTGTCCCTCATACGTGCTGCCCGCCCCACTCGTGCAGGCCCGGCCCCGTCTGGCTTTTCCAATTCATCCTCACGGTTTATGCGGCAGCCAGCTACTTTTCCAAGTTTTAAACTGCGCCAATAACACACAGACACATCTTAAACTTCGTACAGAGCGCTCAGAAGAAAACACGGACATCTCCATTCTCTCCCCTGCAGCACTCGCCAGAAGCGGCCACGGTTAGGTTTGTGGCCCAACCTCCCAGTGCTTTCTCTGTTTATACACATCGGTGCACTCAGCTTCCATGGGTCATATGCTATCCAGGTTCCAGCTTAGACTTTAAAGCCACCACGTGTCCCCCCGAGAGCTGCACTGTGCTCTCTCACCACTCCCCTTTGAGGGACTCACAGTTGTCTCCAGTTGTGCCATGTCATCAATGCTTTTAGTTCCCACGTGTAAGTGGTTTGGAAGGACAGAGCCCTACAAGTGGGGTTGCCGGGTTGAAGAGCGTATGTTCTTAAACTTTTAATATTTTCAGACTGCCCTTCCCAAAAGCTTTTACCCTAGAATGATCCTCTAGGAACACCAATCTCACGACATTCCTCTGCTTACGTGCCATCAGCCACTCTTCTCCGAGATAAAGCCTGGAAAAGGGGCCAAATAGGCTGGGCAGTGCTGGGTCAGCTCCTGCCACTGCTGGAGGCAAGAACTGAGACAGAGGAGGCCGGTGAAGGCTAAGAAATGGAGACACCGGAGTGCCACATCAGGACGCAGGGCTGACTCTTCCACTGCCTTGGCTGCACAGCCACATCACAGGCTAAGGAAGGAAGCAGCCAGCCATTGGGTGAGTAACCATGCTGGCTGCTGAGCAGGGCAGAGCTGACTGGGTGGAGTGTGGGGTAAGGAGATGGTTCTGATCTGGGTCCTCCTGAGTCTAGAGGGACAGAGGGGCGTCTGACCCTAGGTGAACCCAAGCCGTGGTTATATGGTCTGAAGGTGCTCAGCTGGGAACCATCAGCCAGGAGGTCTCACACCTCTAAAGAAAACCACTCTTCTGAGGCTATCATCCCAGCAACCTGAGTTGAAGGAAGTCTCCAGGAAGGGCAGGAGTCTCCTGGGCAGACCTCTCTGTGCCCCAGTCCCAGGCAGCACCGCCCTCACCCTCCCTCCCCAGGCAGACAGGCAGCGCCCAGCCTGCTCCGACGGACTTGGTTCTGCTCTCCAAGCAGATCCCGTCAGAAAGTGAGGCACTGAAAGGTGGGCACAGGCCAGGTTCCTCCCCAGCCAGGGGATACCCCCAGCCTTCCAGCAAAGCCCGAGGTCCGGTTGGGCCTCACTTGTGTAAACCTCAGTCACTGACTGCCTACATTACAGATGAAATGCTCTGAGTGGTTTTTGAAGGCTGAGTCACAGGAGGGGTGGCATGAGAAGAGTGAAACCAAAGGGTGGCCCAAGGGGTGGGAGGAAATCCAAGAGTGTGGAAGGTTAGAAGTTCAGGGGAGACAGTACCCCAGGAAGAAGGAAGCTTCAAAGTAGAAAAACATCAAGTACAGTCAAGTCAGAGACACGCCCAGTGGATTAGACCGCCAAGGGGTCGGGGGTGAGATGGTGCAACGGCAGTGAGAGAACGGAGAGAGCCAGTGTAGGCAACACCCTTGAAGAAGGTTGGCCGGGAAGGGAAGACAAGGGTCTGGGCGAGTAAAGAGGGAGGACGTGGGGCTGATAAAAGGATCCAAGGGCAGTGCGGGTGTTGTGGGAAAGAGCAGGCAGTTCACCTGCTGGTGGGGACACACAACGGGGTGGAGGGTAGGGGCGGAAGCAGAGCTGACTGGGCTGTGGAGGCCAGCCCGGGGGAAGGGCTCACAGCAAAGGGGAGGGACCGAGATCCCCCTGGCAGGACACAGGCTGCAGCCCCAAGAGATGTGGTGGGAAGCCGGGGGTGCACAAATGCAGCAAGACTGACTGGCACCAAGGTTTCCAATGAACTACCCTGAAACAGCTCCCCACAGAAGGGGCTGGTTTCAAGGGAGCCCAAGCGAAATGCACAAGCTTTTTATTATTAGGTAAACAGAGAGAACGGCTCTGGCTCTAGAAAGCCATGCAATAACCCCTCTTGCTGACCCAACTGCTCTAATGAATAGCTGTCGCTCACCCTACCTACTGACTTTACAAGTTTAGTTGAATTCACACAATTAAATGTATACTGGATCTTGCAAGGACAAGGAAGTATTTTATTTATTTACAACAAAAACATTTGTAACATAATTCTCCCTCTTCAAAACAGAGAGCCCTATAAAATATACACAGCAATCTCTATTTGTATTTACTCGGGGCTGTTAAGCAGCTGGAAGGAGGGTTGAGACTGGGAGAAAAGCCAAGGACTAATTCCACTAAAGGAGAAAAAAAGAAGAAACTGCCTTAAAGGGAATAGCATGTTTCTACTTGTCAGTAGCGACACTTGCCCTACTATGTGCATGAAAATGTGAAACAGAAGACAGCACCTGTGAAAACACAGCTCAGCAGCATCAGAGATGAGGCAATATGCAGGGCTGTGCAATTCCAGCCTCTCTTCCAAGCAGGCCGCTGTGACACAGTGTGCCCTGGGGAGCTCCTTCTCCCGTCAGCCCCCACCAATGCCGAGGGTGAACTCCAGCAGCCTCACTTCTCGGGCTTGCGGTTAGTTGAAGAATCTAGGAATCAAACACAGCAATTAGAAACACGATGGGACTCAGTCACCCCGACGCCAAGCAACTGCAATCTGAAGGTGCTGCCCGTGGTCACAGCCGTGCATCAGAGGGGGCCAAAGCCAGTCCGAGGTCTGCAGTGACGACACTAGCAGGGAACTGGGGACCGATGCCATCACTGTACAGCTCCTACTGGATGGGTTCTGGGAAATCATTACCAATTAGTATGGTGGCTTTGAAACTTCAAATTGAGAAACAGTTTCAACTGCAAGAACAGTTGCAGAAAGAACAGAAAGGACTCTAACATCATCCACTTCAACTTCATTTTTCAGATGAGGCCCTGAAATAAGTGACTAATTTTTTTTAAAAGACTTTATTTTTAGAGGGAGAGAGAGAGAGAGACATCAGTGTGTGGTTGCCTCTTACATGCCCTCCACTGGGGACCTGGCCCGCAACCCAGGCATGTGCCCTGACTGGGAAGTGAACCAGCGACCCTTTGCTTCATAGGCTGGCATTCAATCCACTGAGCCACACCAGCCAGGGCAGTAACTAATTTCTGAATGCAGACAGAGCTTTATTTATTAGTCTTTCTCAACTGTTCCACAAGGTGTGACTTCGTTAACCATTGAAAGATGTGAAAAACACCCCCAAAGAGCCAAACGTGTAAGCAGCGCTTTTCAGGGGCCACTACAAACAGCTGTAGCCTACATTGGGGCGGCACAAGCCACTCAGGATGTAACCAGGTGAGAAGCCGGGACAACCCTTTCCCGGTGGCCCCGTGCACAGCTGGCACCTTACCACACGGACAGACAACACGTCCCTGCTGACGCAGAGAGACGGTGTGGTAGTTTCTCTAAAACCCAAAGTCTTCTAGGCCCCACTACGTCCTGTTCTGTGATTCTGGGTGAGTCGCACGTCCTGTTTCCTCGTCTATAAAATGCACACATGTACTTCACGGAGCTGTTACAAGACCAGTGTGACAGTTATCTGAAGGAGGTACACGATGGAAGTCATGTAACAACCTGTTTGTAGTTCTGCAGCTACTGCCTGCTTACCACCCCTCCTGCCCAGTTCCTCTGACACCCAGCGCTGGCCAGAGCGCCAGGTAAAATGCCGACATGCAGAGCGTGCTGGCTGGCTGGGCCTTCCTAGCACTGGTGGACTGGTGGGGGCAGCTGTCTAAGGCCATCCTGGGGGCTTGGGGGTCTACGTAGGAATACTTCCTTCACCCCCTTCTTGCAGAATAGGTCCTGGGGTAAGGAGAGGAATTTGCCCTGTGACACGCCCCGTTCCCCACCCGCTGGGCAGCAGCAGTAGCACTGTGCAGGGCAGGTCAACGCCTCCTCAAGTTGTCCATCGTGCTGCCCATTTAAATCTAGTGTGAAGAATGCTTTCTCTTGTGCCTCTCAATACAACGGCACTCTGCTGATTGAGCCTTTGTTGGCTGGCCTTTATAACAAATTATAGAAAAATATGGCACTAGTGAAATTCATCTTACAAATCTTAAAGTCGCCACCCGTATGGAACTCTTTTTAGTGGGATAAAAAGATGAATAAACAAAAAAAATACATGTTATAAAGAAAAACAAGTCGGCTATGGGTACACGGCATGACAGAGATTTCTGTTTCAAGTCAAGTTAACTGAAAAGACCTCTCTGAGGAGGAGACACTTAAGGACGCTGAGCTCTGTGAAAAGTCAGGAGGGCTTACCAGGCTGTAGAAATACTGAGGCAAAGGCTAAGGGTCAAGAACACGACCAGAGTGCGTGAGAAACAGAGTGTGTGGGAACGAGTGTGGCCGGCGCACCAGGAAGAGAGGTAGGACACGACACTGGAGCAACAGCAAGGGGTCAAGCCACACAGGGCCACAGAGGCATCAAGAAAGAGCTTAGGTTATACTCAGAGCGCAACGGAAGCCACTGGAGACTCTAAACAGAGAAATGACTTAAAAAAAAGATTTTATTTATTTATTTTTAGAGGGAGGGGAAGGGAGGGAGAAAGAAACATCAGTGTGTGGTTGCCTCTTTCATGCCCCTACTGGGGACCTGGCCCACAGCCCAGGCATGTGCCCTGACTGGGAATCGAACCAGTGACCCTGTGGTTCACAGGCCGGTGCTCCATCCATTCAGCCACACCAGCCAGGGAAAGAAATGACTTTTTAAAGCAAGATTTTTTTCTGGCTGCTTTGTGAAAAAGAGACAGCAGCAGTGAAAGCAGACCCTTTAACCTGGGCAGATTCAGAGACTGCTCTGCCCAAAACACTAAGTTGTGATGCTGGGCCAGCTGCCCAGTCCAGGCTTTCGGAAACTGGCACCTCACTTCCATCTGTCTACAAAGCCAAGGTGCCACGTCAGTTCAACTATTCTAAGACCTTCCTACTAGAGAGGCCATGGGTGGGCTCCAGTAGACAGTCCATTCCCGTGCCTGACTACAATGAGGGCCACCCAGTCACTGAAGTGGGAAGCATCTGCTGTGTTCTGTTGGGCACCCAGAAGAGAAGGGGACGCGGGCATGAACACACGGAATGCGTGAGGGTAGAAGTGTCAGAAACACCTTCCTGGCCAAACCCGCGGAGAAACGATGTGCTGGCAATCACTCACGGTGACTCTGACGCAGCCATACTGAGAAATGCCCAGCCTTTGGGCCGAAACCAATCTGACGTTCCCTCTGCTCCCTTGCAACCGCCGTCCAACGTGAGTTCCAACGGGACTTGCGGCGTTCAGGCCCAGAACCTACTGTGAGCCAAGACAGAGCTCAGCCGCGGTCAGTGAGGGGAGAAGGCAGGTAGTCGTGCTACTACTGATGGGATTGTTATTCCACGACTCAAGCCAACTTTTTGTTACACAAACGTGCAATACTCACTCTATCATTGAAGTGAAGAATGAATTAATTTGCCCTATATAAATTTTAACCTTTGTTCATGGTATTATATGTGTTAAGTCAGTAAACAGAAGATTTTGGTATACACGTTTAGACATCTGAATAAAAGTTAGACCCCTATTTCAAATTAAGGATGTAAATAAACTGCTGAGAGCTTAAACATCTAAACATAAAAAAAGAAGAAGTATAAAAGTACTAGAAGGAAACAAGACACTATGGTCAGTTCAGGAGGAGAAATGCAAATCGCTGGGCGGCCCTTCCCCCACCACCATGGCTGTGCTCTGGCCCTCGGACCCTCTTCATGGAGCTGTGGGGCTCCCCTCCTTCGCGCTCTTCCAAGTCCAAAAGTCCCCCCAAACTCTTCCCCCTCAAGCATCAGGCAGCCTGAGGAAAACAAAAAATCCCTGCTAACCTATGATGAAGAATAAATTTGGTTCCCTTTTGCCTCAAATTCTCCTACTCAGTTTAAAGGTCTTTCATTACAAAATGTGCCATCAACACATTTCCTCAGGGAAGGAACTGTGCTTTTGTGTAAGAGGAACTCTGTCGCTCTCCCAAAGCAACCAATTAAAGACGCGCACTCCTTCTACTCCTGCCTCATCAAAGAGTCAATATGATCAACCACAACGCTGGGTCAAGGGTTAAAAATAAAAGCTTATCGTTCTGACAGGAAGGCATCTGATAACAATCATTCTTCATGAAAGGCTTTAATAAAAAAAATTTCCTTAACATGATAAAAACGAATATATCTCCATCGAAAGTCAGCATCACGCTTAACAGTGTGACAGTGGCAGTTCCAGTACCGCCATCAAAGGTGCAGGCGCTGTCATCACCGCTATTTGACACTGTCCTGGAAGCACAAGCCCACGTGATTAGGTGGGCTCTGAGGACACTGAGAGATGAAACGGGGGGGGAGGGGTAAATTCCCCATTACTTGTGCATGGTAACCTCTCTCTGTCCAGGGGAGCAACCAACGTAACCAACGTAACCTCACTAACCGGACCTCGCTGACAAAGCTGTCACAAACTAAGACATTCCGAAAGGCGTTTTGTTACAGCGAAACAATCAGCAATTCACAGAAAGAACACCTGCCTCTGTAAGGGTGTGAAAGATGACCGATCAGGGACATGGGAATTATACTGATGAGATTCTACTTCAGATACACCGAACAGGCAGACTAAAGCGCCTGCCAGTGCAACGGCGGCAAGGCAGGAACAACTCTAACTCTCTGACACTACCAGAGGAGACACAAGTCGGTGCAGCCACTTGAGAGATCAGTGTAGCAACACCTACTTCAGTCGGAAACACACATACCACCACCCAGTGACATGACGTCTAAGTAAATATCACAGAAAACTCAGCTGTGGCAATAATAACTGTATTACCTCCTACCTATACATCACTGTTAAGAATGTGTATTATGATGCCCTCCTAGGATGGACTGCTGCTCAATCATTTTTTAGAAATGAGGTAGTTCTTTGTGTACTGACTTAGAAAATACCCCAGAGGTATTAAAACATAGTACAAAACAGATAATTTCATTCGTGGGTAAGATGACATATACACTCACATTCTCAAATATTCACCAAAAAAATCTTTCAGGAAGGACACATGAAATATCAACAGTGGCTGTTACCTCAGGAAGTGGGCTTGGGGACTGGGAGTGTTTTCTTTTATCTTTCTTGTTTGAAGTATAAGTGCGTAGCATTTTACTTAAAAAAAATTTCGCATGTAGCAATTTCTCTGTTTAAATTCAAATACCGACACACAGTTGCAGGGAGGGGCAGAGGAGGCAGAGGGGGCAGGGCAGCGGAACACTGACAACGGTCAGAGACGGGGATGAGTACAAGGGCGGACCGCCACGCTGTTCCACCGGGGGACTGGCTTACAAAGACCCACATTAAAAAGTTTAATAATAGCCAAGTGAGAAGAAAAAAACTGTTTCAATCTAGTCTGTGTCCCACAAAATGACTTTAGAAATAAACTCTGTAATCAATATTCATTCAGCTGGAACATGTTCCCAGGAAGGCAGATGGGCAGAGATAACCTCCAAGATCAGACACTGGAATTTTATGAGGTTCAGTTAGTTGAACTTTCAAACTAAAACTAATAAAAAGTAACACATTAGCATAGGTGAAGATGTATCAAAATAGAAAAAGTTTACACTTCATTTTGAAGATCCAACAATCCCAGCACACTGAAGTGTGCGAAGACAGGGAAAGAAAGCCGTCGTGTATCCATTGCTCACGGAAAGATAAGCCCGAAGACCTACAGAGACAAAAGCAGTCGGACTTAGGCAGGGAACACAGACAAAGGTCCAACAGGGCAGATGCCAGCTGAATATATTAATACTAAACAAGCTGCTTCCAATGAGAGCAAACCCCGGCCTGGGGAGAAGGCACAGTCAATGTGAAATTGAAACTCAAGCAGTGATATGATCAATGTCCACAATAATGAGCGGTAATCAAAGAAGAGTGTGAAAATGTAACAGAGAAGACAGAGAAGTGATGTAATCCTGGAACCATGAGCCGGAGGCAGCAGAGCTCAGGATGTTTATGTTGGAAATCCGAGGACAAAGAACTGAGAATCAGGGCAGGGTAAGCAGAGTTCCCACGGCGTCGTGTACCAGCCCGGCCCTGCCTGGCAGCCCCATCCTACAGCCCTTTCCTCTAGTCCTACTGTAGCGAACCAGAGCGAACTCTCAGATCTGTTCCAAGAATAGTGGGTTTTAACCTTTTACGGTCATTCAGCCCTTTGGAATAACTGACGAAATCTAGGAATCCCTCTTTCAAATCCCGGAAAATGCACAAACATTGTACATAAAGGCAGAGATTCATAGACCCTTCCCAAAGCATTTAACTGGCTCCCTTTCTCAAAATGCATTATTCAAACGGAAGAACCTAGTCTGAGTATCTCACATAATTCCAACTGAGGGAGAATTCTAGAAGGAGCCCTAGCCCATTTGCACTCTATGATGTGACATTCTGGCCACCCGACCAGTCACCTGGGTCCTCCATCCCCTTCCTCCCACTCCTGCCAGGCTGCTGTTCAAAGCCGACTCTCACTTGTGAGTCTCTCCCTTCCCCTGCCGCTCTCCAGCGAGGCCCTGGTTCTCTGGTGGCCTGCTCCACACTGACTCAGCCTCCCTGTGCTACGTCCCTCTACCTCCTCTCACATGTTGGCATATGTCAGGCGTCACACTGTGGTGTTCCCTACGTGCTGGGGACGTACATCAAGCTCTCTGAGTGGTCCCCTGAAACGACCTCTTTCTAGGCTGAAAGTGAACCAGAGAGCACTCCAGGCCTCCACCCCTGCTAGGGGGTAGACAGGACTCAGCACAGGCTTTCTGCAATTCCTCTGATGACAACTGTCAGCTTACAATCGTCAGTTGCCGCAGTGCTACAGCCAAAGCAGCAGGAAATGTGTATGGTCAAAGAGGGGTTAAAAGGGCCCCTTACCTGCCACCCTATTTCAAAACAAGGTTTACATTATTTAATATGTTTCTAGTTACACCCAACAATGCCTCTTCTTCTGATAAAAGCATCTTGATAAAGTAGCCTACATTATTTTGGTCCACACATTAGCTATGTCTGTATCAACTGAGAGTTTATTAGAAACACAAATTCTTAGACTCCTGCTGGATCTGAATCTCTGGGGAGAGACCATGGAAGCTGTGTTCTAACAAGCCCTCCAGGAGGTTCTGACGAGGCTGAGGTTCCAGCAGCACTGCTTCTTACTTATATTCCATTTCTTACTTCCTGCTCACGACTCACCCAGGGCAGTCTTGTCTCTGTCCCCGCCCTGTGCCCCCCCCACCCCCCACCTGCCCCACTGCTCTACTGTTGCCACAGGTCACCACGAGATGCACATTGGCAAGTCCAGTGAATACTATTCAGACCTCGTCTTTCAAATCCTTGGTACTGCTGGTTATCTTTGAAATTTGACCCTGTAGTTCACCTCTTCTGGTGTCAGAGACCCCATTGGGAAGTTGATGGCACCCATGGAATCTGTATATACACCCAGCTCTTCAAGGGTTCAAGGGTACCTGACACCCACCATGGACTCTCAATTAAACCCCCTATTCTACTGTCCTGGTTTTTGTGGTGACTCATTCTCCTGGTTCCTGACCTATTTTTTCAGTTCCATGTTGGTGTTCCCATGGTCCACCCTTGGTCTACTGTCTTCCTCTTTCTGTGCCTCCTCCTGGGTGACTTCATTCACATCCCTGGATGTTATTGCCCTCCATATACTCATGGCTGCTACATGAATCTCCAAATGGGCCTATTCTCTGACCCTCAGACTCATATCTAACTGTCGCTAGTCATTTCTACTTAGCTGTCCTGTAGGCATCTCAAATTCCCAAGCCCAAAACTTAAAATACCTGTCTCAAACCTCTGTCAGCTGGAAATACCTCCATGGACCCAGCTATCAAATCTGGAAATCTGAGGATTCTTCTTGATTCTTATCTCCATCCTAACCCCAAGTTGCATGGTTCTGCCATCTAAAGCAATTCCTGAGTTTTCCCTCCTTTCCCCTTGCCCCACACCTGTGTTCATCTACTGGATGTGATAGTCTCTTGGTTCCAGTCCTTTTCCCTTATATCCAATTATTTTTCCAGTCACCAGAAGGCATTATTATGAGAGGAAATATTTCATAGAAGGTTGTTATGATTATCTTATTTGGGATAGAAAGGGTAAGTGGAGAACATTTAAAATGTATGGTTCTGAGTTCTCTTTAATTAAAGAGATTTTAGTGCCTGGAAATGTTGCTATATAAGAACAAATGATGGAATAATGGACCCACCCAAAGATGGGTCCTGGAACCTGTGACACTGTTTCCTTGCATAGCAAAAGAGACTTTGTGATTAAATTAAGGATCTTGAGATGGGAGGTTATCTTGCATTATTTAGTTGGGCCCAATGCACTCAGAAGGGTCCTTATAAGAGGAAGGCAGGAGGGTCAGAGAAAGAGAAGGAAAAATGTCAGAAGCACAGGGAAGGGAGGAATTGAGAGAGAAATATTGGAGGCAGGAGAGCAGGGGGGAATTTGAAGATTCTATCTACTGGCCTTAAAAATGGAGGAAGGAAGGGGCCACTACCTAAGGAGTGCAAGCAACCTGTCTGGGACATTTATTACTGCAGCAATAGGACTGGTGCAAAGGGGTTTGCTTACATTCATACCTATTAATTCAGCTCACCCATATATCACGACATCAAAAAGAATTACAAAACAAAGGCCTGCATCCGTCTCTCACAGCCTTTCCTGTTCAAACTGGGACAAAGACCACTGTGGATGCTGTCACTGTAACAAGGAAGACCAGTCATCCTTGTGAACATAAACCTGTCCTCTGTGCCAGAGACAATTTCTGCTCACACCTATTTGCTCCCTTTGCCTAAGAGATTTGAAGACCTTTCTCTGGGTTCTTGAAACTCTTAGGCTCATCACAGTTCATTTCAGCTTCATCCCAGGTCTGTGAATTCTCTGGCAGAACCATACAGAGCGCAGTCAGGAAAACCAGGCTAAGACTCCTTATCTTTTCCCTCATGTGTCTCAAGGCACTAAGGTGCTCATCTGATATTAATTACTCATAGTTTAGACTCGCTTTCTTCACCATTTGTCTGTTCCCTATTTACCTAAGTCATAGCCTGGGATTACATATGCTTGGAGGCAGGGCTTGTGCACCTAATTATGAACCCAAGAAATTAAAAACAGACTAAGAGAACATCTTATGGAACGTAAGAAAGTGCACAGCAACCTGAAAGATCTGGTCACTTCATCCTACAGATGACGGAATGGAAGCCCAGAGGAGTTAAATGACTTGGTTAAAGTCACAGCTAGAGAGCTAAGACTGGGAAGACAAATTTCCCATATGTCAACCCTGTAATAAATGGTAAAAAGCACTTCAATAATCACTGATTATGAAATTTAGAGAAAGGAAGGGGCTGGCAAGAAGTATTCCAAGTCATGAAAGGCAAGGACCTACATCCAAGAATACTCTATCCAGCAAAGCTATCATTTAGAATGGAAGGGCAGATAAAGTGCTTCCCAGATAAGGTCAAGTTCAAGGAGTTCATCATTACCAAGCCCTTATATGAAATGTTAAAGGGACTTATCTAAGAAAAAGAAGATCAAAAATAGGAACAGTAAAATGACAACAAACTCACAGTTATTAACAACTGAACCTAAAACAAAAACAAAAACAAACTAAGCAAACAACTAGAACAGGAACAGAATCACAGAAATGGAGATCACATGGAGGGTTATCATCAGGGGGGTGGGTGGGGAGAGAGGGGGAAAAGGTACAGGGAATAAGAAGCATAAATGGTAGGTAGAAGAT
>VMDR010018264.1:0-19340 GCA_007922815.1 Macrotus californicus | reverse complement strand
AGCTCCTGTGAACATTTGGGTATATGTCCTTTTACATATTTTCTTCTATGCATACATACATTTATATTTTCAATAGTGCAATCATACTGTACATTAACTCGTAGTTCTACACATTGTAAACATTTTCCCATACTAAATATTTTGCATTTTAGATAGCTACAGAATATCCCATTTTATTGGTGTACCATAACTTTTAAATCAACTTATTGTTTAACAATTTGATTATTAATTATAGTGTAACTGTAAATGATGCAATCAACATCTTAAAAGATAATCACATCTGTACAAAAATGACTTATTTCCAGAAGATCCTTTTTGAGAAGTGAAATTGCTAGATGAAAAGTAAGTTTTTGAGCATCTTGATGTGTATCGCTCATCACAAAGATTGTGTCCTACGTTCCCACTAGCACTATGTCAAACTCCCAGGGCCGAAAATTGCTGTTTTAAATATTTGCAAACTAAATAGTTGCAGAAAAGGATCCTTTGAAATTTGTGTTTCTGTGATTACTTAATGAAGGTTGAACATTTTCTCATGTTTATTGACCACTTACGTACATTCTTTTAGGCATTGGGTACTCATCTTTCCTGCATTCTTGGAGAGCTTGTATTTGTGTTGGTTTATAAGTTTTGAATTATTATGCCCATCCTTTGTTGTTATGTTATTGTTTTAGTGTGTTATTTGTCTTTTAATTTAGTTCATATTGTTTCAATGTGTAAGTTTCCTTCAGGATTGTACCTTTGAGGTATGCTTGAGCATGCCTTTCCGACCCCAAAGGTGGACACACTTATACTTATCTTCTAGTGCTTTTTTAAAATTTCACTTTTAAACATATCTTTAATTCAAAAGGAAATTTTTGATCTGATCTCAAATTTATTTGGGGATATTGTATGAGGTGAGATTTTAATTTTTGCCAGTAGTTGAAAAACTGTTTTGATATTATAAACCACCGCTTTCCCAGTGATTTGTAATAGTGTTGTGGGATGTCGTTTTATGTCTTTTGTGTCTTGGACCCGTTTTGGGGCCTTCAGTTTTCCCCACATTTTTTAACAATTATGGTTTTAATTAGCATTAATATTTGGTAGTACAAGTCTTCTTCCATTCTTTTAAATTTTACAAAATACAACCTAAAGAAAAGTACATAAAACAGGTGTGCAATTTAATGGATAAAACAGTTATGTAGTCACAAACCAGATGCAGAAAGGCCACTGCCACTGCTCCAGAATCTCCCTGTGTGTCCCCTCTGGCCCTCCATTCATGCCCCCGGTGGTAACTACTATCCTGCCTTTATGGTCATACTTACTTTCTCTTTAAAAACTTGTTTTACCAGTTTTGCATGCAACAACATGGTTAATTTTGCTCACTTTTGACCTAAAAATGGAATCACAGTCTGTGGTGTATCTGGTGTCTTTCACTCAACATTGCTTATAAAATTCACGTGTGTAGGTGTGGTTTGTTCGTTTTCACGGCTGTTCCATGTGCCATTTTGTTAATACTATTTTATGATAATCACTTCTATAATATTTCCAGTTTGGGGCTCTTACCAGCAACGCTGCAGTGAGCATGTTTGTGCACATAAATTTTGTCGGGTATTACGTAGGAGCTGAAATGCAAGGCGTGCACATCTGCAGCATTTACTGTCCCCACCACCCCACACCCACCATGTTTGAGAGGTCCAGTTCACAAACACTGGTACAGGCCAGGTTTTAATTTTAGCCAACAGGATATTTTCACAGTAGTCATTTCGGTTTTATTTTGCATTTCCCTAATTATTAATGCCATTGAGCATCTTTACATGTTTATTGGCCACTGGATTTCTTTTGAAAGTGCCCATTCAAGTCTTTCTTCCATTTTTCTTTTGTGCATCAACTGTCTCTTTCTCACTGATTTTTGGGATGTGTTCTTGGTATGAGTCATTATTTGGTTATATTTCTTGTACACATTCTTATCCTCTTCTCAATTCTCATTCTCTGTGGTGTTTTTGATGGACAGAAATTCTAAATATTAATGGCAAGTCTATCAGTCTTTCAGGTTTAGTATCTTTTTGTGTCTTGTTTTAAGGAATCTTTGTCTCTCCTGAAGTTATGAAAATATTCTCTTTTTAAAATCTTTTTGGTTAAAAATGTTTTATAGTTTTGCCCTTCCCATTACATTTTTTTATTCCATTGGAGATTATGTGGGACTGTGTGAGGAAGGGCCCTTCTGCATCGCTGCGTGTCCTGGCACCAAGTAGTGCGCTTCCACCCCACGCCAGCATTCACATGTTACTTCCTGGGTTCTCTCTGATTCCTCTTGCATTTTCATATGAATTTTAGAATCAGCTTGCCATATTCTACAAAAAAATTTATGTTTGATAGTGTAAATCTCCACTGATTTTTCACAAAAATGTTTGGTATTCTGTCATTAATCAACTTTTTTTCCCTAAGATTTTATATTTTGAAACTTAGACTTGGAACCTTGCCACTTATAAACTAAAGTACACTTACTCTTTCAACTAAGATGACTGTTTTTAGTGTATACAAGTTAAATAGAAAATTCAAAACACTGTTTTAGTGTAAGTGTATTGTGTAGTTTTGACTGAGAAGTGTTAGCAAATAAAGAATTTTTTAAATATCAAATATACGTAGGTTTAAAATAGGAAAATGGAATGCATCTGCAGTCATGAACTCGTCCCCTCAATTTTCAAGTGATTAGTTTAAGAGAAGGAAGTTAAATGCTAAAGTCTGGGATTTAACCTGAACTATGGAATATGTTAGGATTAATTTCATTACATAGTAGTCATCTATAGGATAATACTTTTTCATTTTCATAGGACCTGTCTCTAATCCACATCATATTCTCTGGGCATCCAGGAGCTGTGAGTCAAGATGGAAGGTAAAGAGTTTGTGGAATTACCTCTCATTTCCTGCAACTGGGATGTTGGGGTGGTTTGCTCAAGGTCACAAAGAACCCAGCACTCGATTTCTGGGCACTGGATGCATGGCCTTGCTCACGAACACCGCAAATCAAAAGTTGCATTCGGGCTTTAAAAAGTGCTAATGCTAGGCAAGAGCTCAGATTACTCATACGGAATTTGTCGTGTCTCTATGATTTACTCTATGAGAGAGCTGTTTTTCTTCTGGTAATTTTTGTATTTGGAATGTTTTGTTTTTAATCATCTTAGAACTGTTAGACTCTTTGGCCACTGCTGGTACCTTCACTCTCCCTTTCTCACTTGATAGCTGGCTGCATAACATTTTTGGAGAAGAGGTGCAAGGTGTTAATAGGCTTTATTCAGAGGGCCAGGTACAATCCGACAGTTTGATCCTTTGCAGGCGTCATGAGACTGGAACGCTAAAGTAAAGTAAAGTTGTTAGGGAAGAAAAGATCCTGTCTTTGTACAGAAAAAGTTGAGAGTGTCTGTGCTTAAATAAATACAAGGATTATATAACCAGCTTTTATGGAAAGCATACAGAATCATCGAAAAAATATGGCAAATTGCATTATTGACTAGTTCCTTGACAGGGAGGAGAAACTTAAAGCTATTATTTTAATTTCTGGCTAAAGTGAGGAAGCTTTGATACTGGGCCGATGAAATAAACCTAGTGCTGGATAATACTGAACTAGAGCCAGACCACAAATCAGAAGCGATTCTGAAAGCACAGCATAAAAGCCTGAACAATTAAATATGATCTATTACCTCCCAGATGATTTTAGAAAACTTGGAATGAAAAAAAGGCAAAAAAGAGGGTAAGCCACTGGAATAGCATTAGATTATTAGATTTAGGATTTAAATGCCACTATTTCCTTTGAATCCAGTGGGAAGTCATGTACTCTCATGATGGTTAAGTCTGTAAGATGAGGTCAGTGACCCCTTATCTAACGTATGGGGTATGTTTTGAGAGAACAAAATTTCAAAGTGTGGTCTTTATAGAACACTTTGAGGTCTAAAAGAGATTCTAGATGAAAACCTTATTGTAACAATGGTAACAATTATGACTGGAAGTAGTTTAGGAGGCACCTTTTGGCATACGAAATAAAATGTTCTAAAATCACCACCATATGAAAATTTTAATTTAGTGTTAAAATTAACTGAGAACAATAGAGACTCCTTAAAAAGCTATTTTGACAAGGGGAAATTAGGACATTAAGCTAAAGACAGACCAAGCTTCGTATGGAAAAATTTCACATTATTAAGTCAAAAGAATGAGAGTTGTAAATCAGATCCTTCCTGGGAGCGTGCAGAAATGCTCCTTAAAAGATGGAGACTCAGCTTGGTGCTTATAAATTTTGTCTGAAAGTATTGCTAGTAAATACATCAGTTCTCTTAATCAGTACCACGTATATTTGTATTAAATTAAATAGCTCCTCTGGTGATTGTATTATAAAAATAAAAGCATATCTTCTGTTGATTATTTAGATTTTTAATAAAAAATATTTCTCCCCTTTGGCTACATTTAGTAGGGTCAAAATGAAGCATGTTAGGAAACAGTAACTGGCAACCTAAGGCAGATCCTAACCCAAATTAGCATCTTTAGTTCTTAGGCAAGGAGAAAAGGAAGCTTAGATATCATTTGTTTTGCATTCTACAAGTGGGGAAACTGAGGCACAGGGGAGCATGGAGACCTGCCTATGGTTGTGCAGCTGGTTCTGACAGAGCCAGCTTTTTCTGCCTGAGCCTATGCTCTTTGCTTAATATGGAGTCTACTTAAAATCAATACTATCACATATTTTTGCATAATTACAGAAAAAGCATAGGGCCAGAAATCTAGTGAAACTAGGTTCAGTTACTACTGAAATAAAATTGGATAATGTATAAAGAAATAAAGTGAAATAAAAATGGATAATGTGCTGCTTATTATTTATAAGCGTGACCCTATTTTTCCTTTTCACTGCCCGACTGGGTCTGTGTCCAGTGTCCCACTTTTATAACACCTCTTCCTTGCGTCTTCAGCAGTTGGACTCCCCCCATTTACCCAGACCTCCCCCTAGCCCTGCGCGGCTTCTCTGTCTCACACCCTCCCTGGTGGTGGGCATTCAGTGCGACTCCACTCGGCCCTTGAGTAGCACTGCTTGAGGCAATGATCTCAATGTTCCCATGATTTCCTCAGCACGAAAGTTTATTTCAGAAGTTTATTTCAGAGTTGCAAACTGTGCAGGTCAAGAGCGGGCATTGGATAACGATGGACAGGGGGACAACATGGTGTCCCTGGTTCAGTGTCTTTCGTCTCCTCCAATCTGTGGCTGCCATGATTTCCTCTGGGGAAGTTTGTTTATCCGTCAGAGTTCTTTGTTAAAATACACGATTCTGCAGGCAGCAAAACATCAATAAGCTCTTATTGAATTAATCTCTTAAGTGTGTATCAGCTTATTAGATTACTTTTTCCTGAAGGTAAGTGGGGCTTAAGGGCATGGCACGTTTTGGGGGAGAGGGGAGGAAAGGGGAATGGAGAAGAAGGACAGGGACAGGAAGTAGGCCTGAATGGACCCGGACAGCCAAGGGCAGCAGGGAACATAAGTTGGAAAAATTATCTTTATTTCACTGTCTTCAGCTCCTTGCATTTTCTCTCGAATTCACTTCAATCTGAAGTATTTTCTCTTAACATTTTCCCAAAAAAACCTTTTGTCAAGATCACGAACGGCCTTTATGTTGCTAAATTCAGCAGTTAATTCTTCGTCCTACTCTTTCTTCACCTGTCAGAGCATCTGACATGGCTGATCATTCCCTCTTTCTTGAAACACGTTTTTTCTTGGTTTCTGGAATGCCACTCTCTCTGGAGACACTCAGTAACCACTTCCTTTTAGTCTGTGTTGCAGGTTCCTTCTCATCCTCCCAATCACTAAACATTAAAGTGCTCAGGAATTTCCCCTTGAACTTCTCCACCTTTGCTCACTCCTGTGGTCTGCTCATCCAGCCTTGTGGTTTTACATACACATCGTGACTCCTATGTCTCCAGCTCTCAATTCCAGATTCACATTCAGATGCAGCAAAAGTGCTCTGAGGAGAGTCCTGGGCTCTTGGGCTACGAATCAGGATATACTGATGGTGGTGGTGGCACCTAAGTCCTTGTTTTGCTTTTAAAAAATTGAGTATTCTTGGCCAAGCCACGTAACTTCTTGGAATTTGAGTGTTCCAGTTTCTAAAATGAGGGGATTGGACCTGGTCAGCATATCCCAAATGTGTCTTAAAACAGAAATCCTGAAGAATGTGGGATTTGGTGGTCAAAAGAGTTAGCACTCTCTGTTGCCTGGATCGGTGCAGGGACCCCCCCACCTAGTCTCCCTGCGTCTGCCCTTGCCCACATTGCATGGGTCTCCACACAGCAGCCAGCGTGATTTCTTTTAAAGACTCATCAGATCAGGTCATTTCTCTTCTCAAAGGCCTCCAGGGGCTCCCATCCCATTCAGAATAAAACATCACATGACCCTGCAGCAGGTGTTTGACAGCAGCGCGCCACAACAGCCACACGGGCGGCCACTGTAACAGGTCTGGAGTGCTCCCACTCGGGGCCTCCACACGGCCATTCTCTGCCTTGGATGTTCTTTCCCCTCACATCAGTGGGACTGGCTCCTCATTTCCTCCAAGTATCTATCCAAATGTCACGTTGTCAGGGATGTCAATGAATAGAAAATAAGTCTCTTTAGCTCTTTATTTTTCTCCATAGAATTGTATAGTTTCCTCTTGGTTTATTGTCTGACTTCCTCTCCCACTACAAGATGAGGGCAGTGATTTTTATTTGTTTCGTTTATCACTCTATGGCCAGTGGCCTAGAGCAATGGCAGACATAGTGAGAGGAGAGGATGAGAAGAAGGGAGGGCTTGGGGAGCCATCTCTACACGTACCTGAGTGCCTCTTCACTTCTGTGTGTGATCATAGTGCCTCTCTCAGGGCAGTGTGTTACTTAGGACACAATTTCACATCTTATTTCTCCTACATGCTCCATGAGGTAGGTGGTATTATTCCAGCGTTTTCTGGAGAAGGAAACGGGGGGTCAGTGAAGTAGTGACTTTTTCAGTCATATACTATTAAGACCTGGGTCTGTTTTTCTCCAAGTCAAGTGCCCTTTTCAATTTTCCATGCTGCCTTTCCTATTTGCCCTGTTTGCTTGACTTCCAGACAGCCCGTGTCTGGTTTCACTGGGGGCTGGTGAGAGTGGGGCGGGGGAAGAACCCTAAATTGTGTCACCAAAGCCTTGCGCTGGGCCCATGGGTGGACCCTCCCCCTTGGTGCTGACAGAAGTGCTATGACAGCCTGTGCCTTTCATGGATAGTTTCCTTAATGATAAGAGACAACAGGGGGAAACAGGCCAAAAGCATGAAAACAGCCCAAGGTACAGCCCTTCTCTAGCTGGCTCCCTCCCAGGTCTTTGATTCTAGCTTCTGTGGCCACTGCCTCACCCCACAGGGCTGCCAGCACTTAGGTCCTTGAGCCAACAGCTCAGACCCACCACTTACTCCAGGGTAATGTTGGGCAAGTTCCTCAACTCTCTAAGCTTTCTCATCTGAAAAGTAGGAATGACAAGAATAGTATCACCATCTCAGGCTTGTTGTGAGGATGAGGTGATCCTAAGTTTACAAAAACTGCTAGCTGCGATTCTTCCCTCTTCCTGCCTGGCTCCTTGAGGAGGGTTCCATTCAACACTTGCCCACCCCCACCCTCTGAGTCACTGCCTCGTACAAGGGAATGGAAGACTCAGATTGCCCACTAGAGCCCTTCCACGGGGCATAGCTTTGCCCTTCGGTCCTCAGGTATGATCCTTTTTTATTTTAATGTTTTTAAACTTTATTGTTGTTCACTTACAGTCCCACCCCTCTCCCCATTGCTCACCCCTACCCCACTCCCCTCCACCCCCGATCCCACAGTCAATCCCCCCATGCCATTGTTCGTGCTCACGAGTCCTCTATTCATGTTCCTTTGTTTGCCCCTTCACCTTCTTTCCCCCATTATCCCCCTCCTCCCAACCGGTCACTGTCAGTTTGTTCTTTATTTCCAAGTCTTCGGTTCTATTTTGCTCGTTTGTTTGTTTTGTTGATTAGGTTCCACGTATAGGTGAGATCATATGGTATTTGTCTTTCACTGCCTGGCTTACTTCACTTAGCATAATGCTCTCCAGTTCCATCCATGCTGTTGCCAAGGGTAGGATCTCCTTCTTTCTCTCTGCTGCGTAGAATTCCATTGTGTAAAAGTACCATAGTTTTTTGATCCACTCATTGACTGATGGGCACTCTGAGTGTTTCCAGCATTTACATGTCACAGAGGCAGCAGCATTCAAAGAGTAAGAACTAGACATTCCTTTAGGAATGGGAGTTGTGTCACATTGTGGTTCTTAAGCATGGGAGCCAGGGTGGGAGGGCTTGAGTTAAGGAAGAGATCAGGTTTGAGAGATGACAACATATGCATTAGGTTTGGACTTGGACCTGTGGGGGTCCTGCAGGAGATCTTGCAAACATGTGAATGTGGCCATTGGAAAAGCAAGCCTGACCCTTGAGAGAGAGGTCAGGACTGGAAACCAAGGAGAGGTCCCTCCTTATAGAGGAGGTGACTGAAGCCCATAGGTTAGGTGCCCAGGGAGAACACACAGCAGGAAGAGAAAGGACCAGGGACAGAATCATGGGAAGTATGAGAGAGAGTGGGTAGGCACAGGCCTGACATGTAGCAGACTCAAACTGGACTCAAATCCCATCCTCATGGACCCTATGGAGTTGCCACATGCATAACTAATTCTTATCTGGAGTAGACAGAGCCAAGGGAATAAGAGAGACCAAGGACCTCATTCCCAGGCTTGGAGGCCAGGAAGACTCCATGAAGGAAGGAAGGCATTTGAACTAAGATTTGAACCAGACTTTGAATTATGAGGGGGCATGTGGACTGGCGGGATTAGAAGATGGTTCTACAGAGCATCAGCAAAGGCAAGGAGGCAGGAAAATTCAGGATATCTGGTAATATCTGGCCAGAGGTACTCATAGAGTAGTGCAGAATTGGATTTGAATTCAAAAGCATTTAAAAAAAATTTGCAAGCCACACATTGAGGTTTAGGGAGACTTTGAAATGTATACTATTTTTGTAGACACTGAGGTGGAGACTAGTGTGCAGGACATCTATTAGCGCTCCTGGAAGAAACAGCTGTGGAAGGAAGAGAAGGAAGCAGGATCAGGCACGGAAGAAGTTGAGAGGTGCTCAGGTCTCACTAAAGACCAGGTGACCTCACGGGAGCTCAGGAACTCGGATGGCCCTGCAGAACAGTTTCCTTACGGAGGCCCAGTGGGTTGATCAATGGCTCCAAAAAGATATGTCCAAGCCCTAACCCTTAGTACGTGTGAATGGAGTCTTATTTACAACTATAATTAAAGGTCTGGAGATGAAATCATCCTGCATTTAGGGTGAGCCAATGACCAGTGTCTTTGTAAGAGAAAGGAGAGGGAGATGTGACACTCAGACACACAGGGAGAAAGCCATATGAAGAGAGAGATGGAGACTGGAGTGACACATCCACAAGTGAAGCAATGCCAAGGATGGCCTGCAGCCACCAGAAACCAGGAGAGAGGCTGGACTAAATTCTCTCTTAGAGTCTGCAGCAGGAACCAACCTGTTGATCTCAGGTTTCTGGCCTCCAGAACTGTGAGAGAATAAATTTTCGTTGTTTTAAGTGTTTTGTTAACTTGTGGTGATTTGCTAAGGCAGTGCTAGAAATGAATACAGGAGGTCAGGCCTTTGCACCATGTACAATCAGTCATTGGAGGTGGACTGGCCCTGAGAGGAAGTGTGACCTTGGGTGAGCCAGTTTTTGTCAGTGGGACTGGCCTGCAAAGAGGGCCAGGCTCCTCCCAGCAGCCTGGGGAACGTGTTCTTCCTTTCCAAAGGGAGCTGGACAACGCATCACAGCAGTCACTTCTCTGTCCCTTAGTTTTCCCACCTACATAATGGAAATGACAATAAGACCCATCTAGAAGGTTGCTAGGAGCCAAAATTAGATGTTAATACTAGTAGCTCACAGTTATTGAGCACTTACTGTATGTAAGCCAGGCAGGCCTATAGAGTTCATATTTGTATGCTGCCCAGCATGTTGTAAGCACCCAGTAAACAATAGCTGTTGTCATAGAGGGTGTATCCAAGGTCACACAGCTGCCAGAGACAGGATCAGAACCCAGATTTCCTGACTCTCAGGCAAAAGGCCCTTGGTCTGTAACAGGCTGCCTATCCACATGCGCCTAAACTAATCAGGTCTTCTTTCATGACACTGATAGTATATTTATGCATGAAACAAAATTTGTGCTTCCCCAAAGAAATATTATTTTGCCTTGTTATCTGAAGGGAAGCGCTTTGAGTTGTCTGAAATTCAGTCACACTCTCTCACGCTGACTCTGTGTGACCAAAGACATTAATTTGCAAGACAGTCTGGGGCAGGAGGGGCAGCTGGGTCTGGGCACAGGTCCCTGCTGCCTACAGCTAATTGGCTCCACAGGCCCCACACCCCAGCATCTGCTGACATGGCATTCCTGAGACGTGGGGAGAGGCCAGACACTATCGTTTTAAAGAGGACAAAGTGAAGGACAGCGAGATTAGCTGATTTGCCCTCTTAATTATGTGGTGAACTAGAGATGGAGCCAAGAATTGAATCCAGATTTCTTAAGTCCCAGATGGGTTTTTTCAACAGGAGGTCTTGCCACATTCCTTCCCTTGGAACCGCCCCCTCTCTGGATCCCAGAAACATACCTGGGTTGAGTTCAGGGTGTGTGTCTACGTGTTACTGGTCCCTTCATGTTACACTGGTTCTTAAAAAGAAAATGCTCTTACCCTTAAAAACGGTCACTTAATTGAGAATAGCATAGATGATACACAGATTGCTTAAATGCTCTTAACCACATCTATTTTTCAGGAATTTTGGCTTGGCACATTCAATGCCCAAACAGAAAGGCATTGAACCATGCATGTCTTCCTAGGATTTTCATACAGAAGCACTGTGCACGCTATCAAAGTTAAAAGGAGTTTTCTCCTCCATTAAAAAATCTGAGATAAAATTCACATTGATACAGTCTGAGACTAGAAAGAAGCCGTGGCCATCCAGAAATTTCCATATACACCCCTCTCCACTCAGAGGGCGCTTTAAGAACAATTCAGTGGGCTTTCACCATTAGGGGTCTTGACCTGAATTATACACTTAAAAATGTTTGAATACAGCTGGTACCCATTTCCAGATTTTCAGGCAAAGTTAGCTTTCCAACAAGGTAATCTGTCACAGATTACTGTTACTGTTGACTTTAGATGCATTAGATACATACCCCTGTTATGTGCCCCCTCTCCCAACTAAATTCCATATTTTAAAAGTATGGACAACACAAGAAGCAAAACCAGCTTTCTAACTTCCATCTAATTGGCTTTGGTACCCCTTTTTGTGAAACCACCAAGGTGAATGCCATCCCATGAAGCTGCTTGGTGCTCATTCTGCCTGGCCTCCTCTGTCAGCCCCTCTGTCCCAGCCTGGAAATTCTCTGGAAACAGACATGGTTTCCTCTTTGAGTCTTCTGGTGCTGGTGGGCAGAGGGGTGTTTAGTCATTCTTTCCTTCAAAGAGCTATAAAGTCCTTTAAGACAATAAACAACTAGTTGGTTTGTTCCATTGGCCATTCATTCACACATTCATTTATTCAGCTGATGTTCGCTAACACCTATTATGTACCAGACTCTGAGACACTGTAGGGCTAATTCCTTGATGTCTTGCAATGAACAGTGTAGTGGAGAATACTAATAGTGATGAATGTAGGAAGTGTGATGGGAGGGTGCAATGGAAACAAGCTTGAATTCTAATCACCCCGCAAAGTTAACTGCTTCCTTCTCTCTCTTCCACTCAGAAGAGACCACATCTTGTTAAAATTATTACAGCACATCACCAGGTAATGCTGTGTTATCTCAACGATTGGGTTTAAGAGGATATTCCTTTTGGGTTCACCTTGAAGCAAAAATAAATATATTAGCAAGAGAGTAATAAAAGTTCTCTGAGAAAGAGTCTTGGGCTCTTATATCAAGATATATTTGGTGGCAGGGATGGGGAAGGTGGGAGAGGAGAGTGGGGGACTAGAAAGTTCCTGCTTTTCTATTAACAAACCGAGTGCTTGGCCAAGTCACATAATTTCTGGGGACTTGAATTGTCCATTTTCTAACATGGCATTGGACCTGGTCAGCATCTCCCAAAATTTGACTCTTGAAACAGAAATCCTGAGAAAAATGGAATTTGGAGGTCAAATGAGTTGGGGAAACGCGCATAATCTCAGCCCGCTTCACTCACTCCCCCCTGGGAATTCAAAATCACCTTAGTATATTAAAGGTTTGATGGGCCCGAGAGTAAAAAGCCCGTTTAACTTTATTTAACTCAGCATTTCCCAGATGTATTTGCCTGGAGATCCAATTTTATGTACTACCTATTAATATAGAAATGTTAGACTAGATGTTCATTGAAAAGCCAATAAACATTTATTGAGCGCCTACTTTGTGCTAGGAAGTTACCTCTTGGGCTGTATTACGTGAGTTTATGAATCTTATGATTTAATCAAACAAACGGTAGAGATGGAGATTTTTTTCTGTAGATAATACCTTCCAATTAATCTGTCCACCATTCCCAGGAGTGACTTCTTTCCTTCCAGAGGGCACTGTTTAGTATCATTAGTGGTTTTGCACATTAGTGCTATTTTTTTCTTCACATTGTATTGGAATTCAAATCAGATTTAATTATTTTAAGTTAATAAAGCGAACAGCAGAGGGTAAATAGTGTTAACCAGGTGCTAGTCTTAACTGCCCATCAGACCCTGGCCCAGAGGTCTGAACTAGCGTGCAGATGCACAGGACCTTTTGTGAACGTTCACACAAACTTCATTTACTTATACCGCCTTTTTGGAGGTTCTAGGTGCTTTAATGACTTGGACAAAATTCAGCTAGTTTTGGAAAGGAGGAACTTTTAGTACATGTTTTTTTTCTGCACAGCTGATTATCAACAAAATCCTCATCTGGTCAGGTCAAATTTCTACTCATCTTGTCTTTTGGTACCTTCCTGCCAAGGAAAAGGGCATCATCCGTCTCGAAAATGCTCTCCTTGTTGTCTTATTCTGAAGAAACTTTAGGAAGTGACTTTTGACAGAGAGCCTGGTTTTCTTTATTTTAAAGTCGTCTTACTTTAGGTCTTCAAAACGAAAAAAAAGAAAAAGGAAGGGTATAAGAGACGGAGGGAGAAGAAGGAGTGCACAGGGCTCATGGTGAGAAATTCTGTTGCTTCCATTACTTGTTGTAACTTTGCTTTATCTAACTAGGAAAAAGAATAGGCAGGAAGTTAAAATCTGCAAGTTAGGCATTCTAAAATCTGGATTCTGTATTTTTTTTTCATTCTCTGAAATTGACTCTATGCTGCTGACTGTAATGCCTAAGTGATAGCTGCTGATAAATATTATCTTTGTGGAGATGTAGGGCATCATCATATGTCAAGTCTGCAGACTAATTTTTAATGCAAGCCCAGCAGATTTTTGTGGATATGGGCCAGGAATTTTAATGAAAGAAAACATCAAAGATGCAGAAGAAATGAGAATATTAGTCAAGGAAGATACACAGCGATGCTCTCTGATAACCCCTGTTATTGACATTAGAACTCTGTGGGAGCAACTTAAATAAACATCTGGACACCGAGTTTAGACATTTTCAGTGACAAACCCCAGACAGATCTTTTCGACTTGCAATAATAAATATTTCAGAGGCTATATGAATCAACTGAAAATCCTGTTTTCAATTATTCTCGTTTTATAAATAGAGCATAGTTAATTATTCAAGTATAGAATTTCTTTTGAAGATTAGGTGAATTTTATATTTCCTTTGTCCATGTTATACTTCAGTTTTATTATTCATATCAAATTTATGTCTGTGTGTTCAAAAATAATATAGTTGGCTTGCCAGATACTATTAAATCAGAATCCAGCTGAGCTTGATTTTTTTATTGTTTTATTTTCAGCAAAGACTCTTTTACAGCCCCCAGCACTGCTGTTCTGTGAACTGGTTCAGCGTGACCAGCCCCAGTGAAGGACACCAGTGGTAATAAAAGGGGAAGATGGACTCCGTAGGTCTTCTTACCAAAGTTCTTTGATTGTTTGGAGTCATTTGGCCATTAGTTAGCCAGGAAGGAACCAGAAGAATAGTGTGCTGGTAATACATCAAGATAGCCTAACTTGATGAAAAACCCAATTGAAGTAAAAATAGCTATGGAGTCTCTGAGCAAAGCTACTCCGATGGTCCTGTTGATTGCTATTGTACATTTAATAATATAAACACAGGCCAGTAGTAGGCTCCCCTACTAGTTGGAAATAAAAAAGAGAGTTGTGATGAATTGCATGTATTACCCCAGAGAGCCTAAACTGTCATGCATTAAAAGTTAGCATCTGCGGTGGATAGCTCTATATCTTTATGGCTCAGTCTGGAGGGCCATCTTGGTTAGAGAAGCTGGCTTAATACCTAGTGGAAGCTTGTTACATGGTGCTTACCAGAGTATACTTTGTGAAATAGGTACAGACTTGTTCTTTACCCTGACTGGACTGCAAACTCATGGACTGGCATTAATTCATCTGTGGGTTGGGCACAGAGGATGCCCTTTTGATATGCTTTGATTAAGAGGTCCCAATTTTGCTTCTGGTAATTTGGAATGAGAAAGCTTTAGACAAGCCACAATGTCTCCATTTGTCCTGTTTTAGATCTAGGACATGATAATTGTAGTCAACACTCATTGAACTCTTATTCAATACAAAGCTTTGTATTAGGAGCTACATTACAGAAAAGCATGTACAAAATACAAAAAGTCAAATAGAACTAGGCTTACAATGAAAAACAGCTATTTCCTCCCCAACCCGATCCTATCCCTAAAACAGCTACTTTAATTGTTTATCAGTTATTTATTTTCAGATTTCTAAATAGCATGGTTATAGTGCTATTGTTTAATTTTTAAAATAGACATTATCTACTGATTGAAGAGTATGGTTAAGCTCCTATCCCCTATCCACCCTCTCCCACTTCTGCCCCTCTCATCATTCCAATTTTTAATTAAATAGTCAGTGTCTACATTATAATGCCTATAAACAATATTTTCTATTGGCAATGTTTCAAGTATTGTCAGATTACATGTCCTTCTTTATATAACTTCTGTTTGCTTTGGAGTTCATAATCACTTTATTTGTTTGCCAGAGTTCCATATGTGCCTAGAAAAGGAAGTCTCAACTTTTCTGACAGAAACCTAAAGCTCCTTTTCATGTTGTTAAACAAATCAAATAAACATCAGTTCTCTTTTACTTGGAGTCTTTCCTGGTAGAGCCCCTGTCCTGATTGGTCTCTTGATTGGCCACATGCTGTCTTCCTGAGAATTCCCTTCATCTCACTCTTGCAAACGATCTGTTTTCTGGATCTCCATCTTTGTCTTTCTTGGTTTTCTCTCAAGTTTTGATGGCACACATCTTCCATCCAATATGCAGCTGAGAGGCTTCTTTGCATGCATGATGGTTTTATGTTTAACTTTACTCTTGATTCATAGTTTGGCTAGGTATAGAATTCTATGTAAGAAATCATCTGCTCTTAGGATTTAAAGACATTAATGACTCTATATTTTATTTTATTTTTTTGTTTTGATTTTTTTAACTGTTCAATTGCAGTTGTATCAAGTTTACCCCATGGCTGTCCCCAGCTCCACCCACCCTCCACCCCCTGCTCCCACAGTCAGTCCCCACCCTGCTGTCCATGTCCGTGGGCCATCCACACCTACTTGTTGATTTGACCCTTCCCCTTCTTTTCCTCCCATCACCCTCCTCCCATCCCCTCTGGTTGCTGTCAGTCTGTTCCTTGTTTCCACATCTCTGGTTCTATTTTGCTTGGGTGTTTGTTTTGTTCATTAGGTTCCTCTTAAAGGTGAGATCATATGGTATTTGTCTTTCACTGACTGGCTTATTTCACTTAGCATAATACTTTCCCATTCCATCCATGCTGTTGTGAAAGGTAGGAGTTCCTTCTTTCTTTCTGCTGCCTAGTATTCCATTGTGTAAATGTACCACAGTGTTTTGATCCACTCATTTACTGATGGGCACTTAGGCTGTTGCTATGAACATAGGATTTTTTTAAATTGGTGTTTCAGGATTCTTAGGGTATAATCCCAGCAGTGAAATCACTGGATCAAAAGGCAGTTCTACTTTTAGTTTTTAGAGGAAATTCCATACTGTTTTCCACAGTGGCTGCACCAGTCTGCATTCACTCCAACAGTGTATTAAGGTTCCCTTTTCCCCACACCCTCGCCAGCACTTGTTGTTTGTTGATCTGTTTATGATGGCCATTCTGACCAGTGTGAGGTGGTATCTCCTTGTGGTTTTAATTTGCATCTCTCTGATGACTAGTGATGTTGAACATCCTTTTATATGCCTATGGACCCTCTGTATGTCCTCCTTGGAGAAGTGTCTGTTCAGGTTGTTTGCCCATTTTTTAATTGGATTGTTTGTCTTCCTGGTGATGAGTTGTATGAGTTTTTTTTATACATTTGGGATCAAACCCTTGTCTAAGATATCATCAGTAAATATGTTTTTCCACATGGTTGGTTCCCCTTTCATTTTGCTGATGTTTTCTTTAGTTGTGCAGAAGCTTTTTAATTTCATGTAGTCCCATTTGTTTAGTCGTTCCTTTATTTTCCTTGCCTTAGAGGATATATTGGTGAAAAATATTGCTGCATGGGATATCTGAAATTATACTGCCTGTGCTTTCTTCTAAGTCTTTTATGGTGTCACAGCTTATGTTTAAGTTTTTTATCCATTTTGAGTTTATTCTGGTGTATGGTGTAAGTTAGTGGTCTAATTTTATTTTTTTGCACATACCACTCCAGTTCTCCCACCATTTGTTGAAGAGCCTGTTTTTAGACTTTCCAAGATGGAGGCATAGGTAGAAACTCTTTACTTCCTCGCACAACCAAAAGAAGGATAACAACCAATTTAAAAGTAAAAAATAGCCAGAAATGCCAGAAAATGAAACTGCATGGAAGTCGGGCAACCAAGGAGTTAAAGAAGAAACATTCAACCAGACTGCTAGGCAGACAGAGACAGGAAGCTGGGGTGGAGAGGACGTGGGACAAGTCAGCTGACCAGGTGGGGGAGGCAGGAGCTGGTGGATGGAATTTCCCACATTCACTTGCAGATAAGATGGGAAGAACAATGGGGAAGAGAAACAACCCGTGCAACCCAGGGTTCCAGTGTAGGAAACTAAAGCCTTAAAACCTCTGGCTGTAAAAATCTGTGGGGGTTATGGTGGCAGGATAAACTCCCAGCTTCACAGGAATCCACTGGAGATACCCATGGGGTCCTAGAACATACACAAGCCTCCCCACCTGGGAATCAGCATCTGAAAGGGCACAATCTGCTTGTGGGAAATGAGGGAAGTAACAGAAAGTGGGGAGAGAGCTGAGCAAGTGAGCAAGAGGAATTGTTCCCTCTCTGAGCCCTCCCACACATATAGCACCACAACATAGCGAAGTGGGTTACCCTGCCCTAGCAAATACCTAATGCTCCACCCCTTACAATTGAACAGGCCCTGCTGAGACAAAGAAATATGTCCCAAATGAAAGAACAGATCAAAACTCCAGAAAATCACCCTGGGTGGTGTAGCTCAGTGGACTGAGCGCAGGCTGTGAATCAAAGGGTTGCTGGTTCAATTCCCGGGCAGGGCACATGCCTGGATTGCAGGCCGGGTCCCCAGTGGGGGCCATGTGAAAGGAAACCACACACTGATGTTTCTCTTCCTCTCTTTCTCCCGCCCTTCCTCTCTCTCTAAAAATAAATAAATAAATAAATTTAAAAAAGAATTAAAAAAAACTCCAGAAAAAAAAAGTGATGAGAGGGGGAGATAGAAACTTATCAGATGCAGAGTTCAAAACACTTGTAATCAGGATGCTTACCAAAGTGATTGAGTTTGGTCACAAAATGAAGGAAGAAATTAAGTCTATACAAAGTGAAATAAAGGAAAATATACAGGGAGCCAACAGTGAAGGGAAGGAAATTGAGACTCATATCAATGATTTGGAACAAAAGGAAGAAATAAACACCCAAATGGAACAGAATGAAGAAACAAGAGTTCAAAAAAAATGAAAAGAGGCTTAGAAACCTCCAGGACAACTTTAAACATCCCAACATCTGAATCATAGGGGTGCCAGAAGGAGAAGAGGAAGAGCAAGAAATTGAAAACTTATTTGAAAAAAATAATGAAGGAAAACTTCCCTCATCTGGTGAAGGAACAAGACATGTAAGTCCAGGAAGCTCAGAGAGTCTCAGAGAATTTGGATCCAAGAAGAAACACACCAAGACACATCATAATTACATTACCCGATTAAAGATAAGGAGAGAATCTTAAAAGCAGCAAGAGAAAAGGAGACAGTTACCTACAAAGGAGTTCCCATAAGGCTATCATCTGATTTCTCAAAAGAAACCTTACAGGCAAGAAGTGGCTGGAAAGAAGTATTAAAAGTCATGAAAGGCAAGGACCTACATCCAAAATTACTCTATCCAGTAAAGCTACCATTTTGAATGGAAGGGTGAATAAAGTGTTTCCCAAACAAAAACGAGTTAAAGGAGTTCATCAACACCAATGTCCCTTTAACATTACATTTTTATATGAAATGTTAAAGGGACTTATCTAAGAAAAATAAGGTGATCATAAATATGAACAGTAAAATGACGACAAACTCATAACTATCAACAACTGAACCTAAAAAACAACAACAAAAAACCAAGCAAACAACTAAAACAGGGACAGAATCACAGAAGTGCAGATCACAAAGAGGGTTATCAGTGGGGAGTGGGAGGTGGAGAATGGGGGAAGAGGTACAGGGAATAAGAAACATAATTGGTAGACACAAAATAGACAGGGGGGGCTAAGCATAGTACAGAATATGAAGAAAAGAAAGAGCTTATATGCACAACCCACAGACATGAATTAAGTGGAGGGGGGATGTTGGAGAGGGGTGTAGGGCAGAAGGGGAGAAAGGAGAGAACAGATTTGGATAACTGTAATAGCATAATCCATAAAATATACTTAAAAAAGAAGAGGTTATTTTTACTCCATTTTATGCTCCTGCCTCCTTTGTCAAATATTAATGGACCATGGAGACATGGGCTTATTTCTGGGCTCTCTATTCTGTCCCATTGATCAATGTGTCTGTTCTTATTATGCCTGTACCAGTCTGTTTTAATTACAGTGTGCTTGTAGTGTAGTTTGACATCAGGTATTGTGATCCCTCCTACTTTGTTCTTCTTTCTCAACATTGCTGAGGCTATTCGGGGTTGTTCTTGGTTCCATATAAATTTTTGAAATATTTGTT
>VMDR010018263.1:0-19330 GCA_007922815.1 Macrotus californicus | reverse complement strand
ATTCATGTACTTAAATGTTCAATCGCTATCCCTCCACCTTATCAATTACAATGTGATATAGCTAGGTCATCAAAATTCAAGGTGATATATGAAAGTATGACTTTTATTTATCTGGCATAGTTATAAAGAAAAGCAAGAAAGATGGGATAGTGATAAATATTTCTTAACAATGGGACTGTATATACAGGGTAATCAGACTAAGAAAGATGGAGGCAAAGCCACGTAGATGAGAAAATGAGAGTTGAGCTTTGCAAAAGTCAAAATAAACATACAGCTCTGAAAGTACCGGAATTGAACCATGGGCAACAATTGCATCTGTATGTCGGTCCATAACTATATTTATCTACATTTACACAGATCTATTCAATTGCATCTCTATCTAACCACTCAAGGTGGCATTTCAAAATACCTTCCTTCCTACCATCATTTCTTTTTCCCTTCTTTCCTTCTTTTTGGTCTTTCTTTATATCCCTCCTTCCCTTCTTTCTTTTTAATTTTTAAAAATATATTTATGAAGTAATGTGCTCTCTGTTTCACTTTTGCCTCTAAACTAATGCATACAAACTAATGTTTTTATTATTATGTTTACACATCATTTAAATTTCCTTGGAAGAAATTTGAGTTTAAAGTGAAAGACAACCACCATATAATCTCACCTATAAGTGGAACCTAATCAACAAAACAAACAAGTGAGCAAGATAGAACCAGAAACATGGAAATAAAGAACAAACTGACAGTGCCCATTGGGGAGAGGGGAGAGAGGGATAATAGGGGGAAAAAGTGGAAGGGTCAAGTCAAGGAACATGCCTAAAGGACCCATGGACAAAGACAATGGGGGAAGGTTGAAAGTGGAAGGTGGGGTGTGTAGGGCAGAAAAGTAATGGAGGGGAAATGGGGACCACTATAATTGATCAAGAATAAAAAAAAATAAAAAGGAAAAATATTTTGAATAAAATTTAAATGCAATAGTCAAAAAAAGAAATTATTAAAGGCATACAGGGAATTTTAAGGCAATTTAGAGCAAAAAAAAGTTCAAATTGAAAGGAGAGGTATGAGCTGTTTCTGCATCAAACTTATAAACTGATTTTAGGAAAATATTTTAAAAATAAGGCTTAGATTAAAAATGGATTCTTTTGCAAACACAAATGGTGCTTGAATAAATTCAACTTTATTTCATTTTTAACTGAGATATAATTGTCATATCATTGTGTAAGTTTAATGTGTACAATATGTTTATTTGATACATTTTTACTGCAATATTGTTATCAGCATAGTTTTAGTTAACACCTCTATCATGTTAATAACTATCATTTCTTTGCTTTAATAATGAGAACATTTAAGGCATATCTGGCTGTAATACAGTATTGTTGACATTAATCACAATTCCATGCATTAGATCTCCAGAAATTACTCATCTTCTAGCTGCAAATATATACTCTTTTATCTATACCTCCTCCATCAGCTTTAATAAATGGAAACTGATTCATTATGTTTGACATAGCCAGAATTTAAAAAGATAGTGGAGGACTTTCAGGCAAGATAGAAGTGTAGGTAGACATGTTTCATCTCATTGCACAACCACAGAAAGAATGACAACTAACCTCAAAACAAATACACTCAGAACTGCCAGAAAATCAAATTGTGTGGAAGTCCAACAACCAAGGATTTAAAGAAGCAAAATTCATCCAGACAGGTAGGAGTGGTGGAGGTGCAGATCGGGGTGAAGTGAAGGGATGAGGACTGGCATGAAGAGATGGCAGAAGTGGAGTGAGCAGTCTCACCTTTGCATGTGGTGGACAAAATTTGGGGGAGATATCTTGGGAGCAACTGATCCCAGCCCCAGGTCATATCTCATAACCCAGGGTTCCAGAGCCAGGAAGATAAAGCCCCAGAATTTATGGCTATAAAAACAAGGGGGTTGAGTGGTGGACTTCTTAGGAGAGTCCATTTAAAGGACCCATATGGACTTAGAATGTACTCAAATCCACCCACTCTGACATTCACCACCAAGTCAACAGCTGGGGCACCAGTCGCACATGGGAAGTGGGTAAAGTGACTGAAAACAAGCAAATGTCAGACAGTGATATTGTCCCCTCTCTGAGCCCTCCCCCAAAACAGAGCCACAAAGCAGTAAAGTGGGTTGCCCTGCCCTGGCAAATACCTTCGTCTCTGCCACATACAACTTAACAGGTGTGCTAAGACAGGGAGTCAAAGCAGCTCTACCTAATGCATAGAAACAAATATAGGAAGGCTGCCAAATAGAGGAGACAAAGAAATATGGCTCAAATGAAAGAACAGAACAAAACCCCGAACAAATAACTAAGGTGAAATGAATCCAACCTATCAGATGCAGAGTTCAAAACACAGGTGATTGGGTTGCTCAGAGAACTCATTGAGTATGGCAACAATACAAAGGAAGAAATGAAGGTTACACTAAGTGGAATAAAGAAAAATCCACAGGGAACCAACCATTAAGGGGAAGAAGCCAGCATACAAACCAACAATTTGGAACATAAGGAAGAAATAAACATTCAACCAAAACAGAAAGAGGAAACGAGAATTCAAAAAAATGAGAATAGTATAAGAAGACTATGGTGCATCTCTAAAAGTGCCAACATCTGAATCATGGGGATGCCAGAAGAAGAAGAGCAAGAAATTGAAGACTTATTTGAAAATATAATGAAAGAAAGCTTCCCTAATTTGATGAAGGAAATACACATACAAGTTCAGGAAACACAGAGAGTCTCAAAAAAGTTGGACCCAAAGAGGACCACATCAAAATACATCATAATTAAAATACCAAAGGTTAAATATAAAGAGAAACTCTTAAGGGCAGTGAGAGAAAAGCAGAGAGTTACCTACAAAGGAGTTCCCATAAGACTGTCAGCTGATTTCTCAAAAGAAACTTTGCAGGCAAGAAGGGACAGGCAAGAACTATTAAAAGTGATGAAAAGCAAGGACTGACAACCTAAAATACTCTATCCAGCAAAGCTATCATTTAGAATGGAAGGGCAGATAAAGTGCTTCCCAGATAAAGTAAAACTAAAGGAGTTCATTGTCACCAAGCAATTATTACATGAAATTTTAAAGGGATTTATTTAAGAAAAAGAAGATGATCAAAACTATAACATTAAAGTGACAACAAACTCACAACTACCAACAAGTGAATCTAAAACAAACAAACTAAGAAAACAACTAGAACAAGAATAGAATCAGAGAGATGGAGATCATTTGGAGGGTTATCAGCTGGGAGGGGGAAGGAGGAGAATGGAGGAAAAAGTGCAGGGATTAAGAAGTATAATTGAGTAGACACAAAATAGACAGGGCGAGTTTGTGAATAGTATAAGAAACAGAGAAGCCAAGGAATTTGTACGCATAATCCATGGACATGAACTAAGGGGAGGATTGCTGCAGGGAGTAGGTGTCCTGGGAAGAGGGGGTAAAAGGGGGCAAAATTAGACAACTGTATTAGCATGATCAATAAAATATACTTACAAATGAAAAGACAGTGGAACTATTGCAAGATAAGAAAATTATATCCATTAATCATGTCAAGAAAACTATGCTAAATGATCTTATATTCACTGTACTGGGACAAATAATTAAGTGCATTTAAGAATTTAAATTTTAAATCAAAATGAGTAATTCTTTGCTTATGACTGAGCACAATAGCCTTTTTGAGAAAGAAAACCTTGAGTGACATGACTAAAAATGGATGTGCTATGTGAACTAACGAATTTGGGTTTACCTTAGGTATAGGTTGATAAAGCAATTGGAAAAACTTCAGCATTTATTTCGTGCATTAATGCGTGAGTAAGGCAAAAGTTCACTAGAGCTGTTGACTTATCTGCATATAAAATGTTGAGTGCAATCCAGGAGAGAGTGCTAAATGTTCCACAGAGATGCAAATTTGCATAATGAAGAAGGGAGTGCATTTAATTTACCATTAACTTGTTAAACCTCTCTGTAATATTTTCTCTCTGTAATATATTTTTATATGCATTACAAGGTAATTGAAATCAAAACTGCAATAGGTTAATGTAGTAAATGGAAAAAGAGAGAAACTATGAACTGGATTTGCCCTTAGAATATTGCCATAACGAGCCAAGGTATTATAGCTTTATAACTGTGGAGGGTTATTCATTGAAGCCCAGCATTGGACTTCCATATGGCAGGTAAAACATTTCTAATCCATTTTTATTTATACCTTCTGTAGAAATTGTACATTAGCAAGCACAGTGTAGCATACACTATGGGTACTATTTTACATTTTGTGTGATGGCTGTAATAACAAAATTCTGAAAAGCTGGAATGAACCAGACAAATGGGAAAGAAGCAGTGGGCAAATCCTTACCATCCTCAGCATTCTGTCTAGGTTGATTTAAAAGTATTAAGAAAGCAGGTTTGTAATAAGTCTGGAAATTACTTAGAAATATTAAAATGGTAATAGTGTACTGATATGTTTGAACATAA
The DNA here is from genome assembly GCA_007922815.1 of Macrotus californicus. Taxonomy (NCBI): domain Eukaryota; kingdom Metazoa; phylum Chordata; class Mammalia; order Chiroptera; family Phyllostomidae; genus Macrotus; species Macrotus californicus. The sequence continues at coordinate 14,857 of VMDR010018263.1, read as the reverse complement.
TCCTCATTGTTAACATAATTCTCATCACATTTGTCCCTGTAAATGGGGATGGATCTAACACTTTACACTCTTTACATGACATTAAAAATCATCTTTAAAAATACACCTCTCAGAAAATGCATTTAAACAATAGATCAACAGAGATCAGAAATATATTCATCTCTTTTATTGGGAGGATAAAGCTTCTCATAGGTCAGCTGAAAAGGTAGGCATGACTCCAACTTTACTTAACTCCAAGTGGTCCCTTCCACACTTTAAATTCACACTGAAAGGATTATATATTTTAGTATTTTCAGGTATTATCTGGAAAAAGTAAACATTTTGACAGCATCATCTTATAAATGTAATTATGTACTGATTATTAAATGTATCAAAAATAACAATCATATTTAAATACTGTAGCGTGGGTTCTTTAGCTTTAGGACAGTTCCTTCTTCTATCTATTCCAAGGCACAAATGTTTTCTGTGTCTAAACCCGGTATTTGCAAATTAAAATGACTTTTTAACTCTTTGTAATTTGAGGAGACATCTTTTCTTTCCCACGTTTCCAACTGCCCCTCAGCCCGCTGCCCATCCCTGTACTCTCCACCTCTATTTCCCGTTGACTCTCCATTAGGCGGTTTTCAAACACCCAAAACGAATTAAGTATTCATATATAGAAGTGGGTTTCTAAATTGTAGGAACAATTTTATACAAGGTGCTTTAAAAATGAATGTTGATATAAATATCTTATTTGTTCCCAAGCTCTCTGCTAATCCATACTGTGCCTTTGTACAAATTATCAAAAGGCATCCCTCTCCCCTCCCTAAGTAGATGCAGACCTGTGGCTGCAGAGACAGCCTGTGGGCTGGGTGCTTTTATCACGTGAACAATGTGTTAAGATGCACATAGCCACTGCTGCCAGTTCAGTCCCATGCGGAACCGCTTTAAAAGCTATATAGAGACAGTTTAATTCTTCAAAGAGTGTATGGGAATAGATGCAAACCTAAGATGGAAATAGGCCTATATTCATTCATGAAATATCTAATTAATTAAAAAAATTACGTTATAGTTAAAATTTTAATATAGCAATTGTGAGGTTATCATTTTTAATATAGTAATCTATAAGCCCATCATAGTAAAATTGGAAAATGGAGAAAAAAGAAAGAAGAAAGAACTAGAATCCTGTCTAGTCTTAGAGCTAGTTGTTATTAAAATGGCATTTTGTGCTTTTGCTTTTTTTCACTTAATATTAATATAAACATTTCTCATGTCATTCAACATGTAATACTTTTTATTATTTTAATGATCACCTCAATTTGTAATTATTAATATTATGCATATGCTTAATTTGAACAAATGAAGTATTTTTCAAATATCTGGATAATGACTTACATCATTTGTATAGACGTAACTTCTTTCCAATACAACAGGATAACCCCCCAAGGGCACAACCTCTGTAAGTCAACAGTGCTTTATTACTACTATTTTTACTATGCCACACTGCCTTCGGGGATGGATATGCAATCATAAAGCTCAGTGTCTAATCTCAAGGACTTAATTTTTAAAAGTTATTTTATAATTCAAATTTAATGATATAGCATGTCAAGGATATATTTCTTATTCTAAGTAAAAGCCACTAATTTAACAACAACAACAACAAAAATAGCAGAATCCCAGTCAAGGACTGTAGAACTGAGTATAACTTAAAAAAAAAAAAAAGTGCTGCAGTATCTAATCTAATCTGGACTTACTTTAAACTGATACCCAGAGGAGGCCATAAAAATATTACTTGATTGAACATATTCCTACATAGCAATCTGTAAAAGCTGAACATATTGCTGATACTACTCTCACTGTGGTGTCTCCTTGGGAAAAAAAAATCTACTTTCTGAATTATTTACACCACTAAGTTCTGTATTTGCCGCATCTATAAAACACTGAATCACTTAATCAAAAAAGAAACTGAATCCGTTTCCTGCTGACTCTCACTCAACTGTGTTGGAAGTGTAATTTACAATCCTTTTAGATTTAGATAGAATTTGTTTTTAAACAAGACCTTCCTTCTTTTAACTGTCTAAGATCATTCTGTCAGAATTCAGTTGCAGCAGGTATTGCCAATGAAAATTCTCTTTAGCTGTAACCAGTTGGAATTATTTCCTAAAAGAAACTTTCTAACAGATAAACAGGTTTCTCAAACTGAGCTTGACCTATTTCCAGAAAATTAGGGAAGTGCAGTGTCTAATGAAGTCCAATTAACTAGCAGTCCTCAGGAACTAATGAAAACTAGTGTCAGTCATATTCTTGCATAGATGCCTCAGAACTCCGAACTTGGATTTGACCATCAAGGGTCCAGCCTTTTATAAAGAACAAAGCATCTGCTTCTGTGTTATGGTCTTCCCCTCCAGTGAGAAACTGAAACACATTCATTACTCTTCAAAATGTCAAGATTCTCCCATGATCTAAGCCGCAGCTTTTCTTTTTGCTTTTAAGAGATTAAGCAAATGCGTGAGTTCAAGAAAAGTTTTTCCTTTCAGACATTCCTCCTGACCTCCTCCGTGGGTAGCTCCCATCCTCGTGGCCAGCACCCTCCGTCCTAATCATCGAGCCCTTCACTTCCGTCAGAAAACAGCTGAAGCAGCCTCCAATCTGAAAATATGGTCTTGGAATGATGCTGTAGCTGTCCTTTGACAACTGTACCAAACAACTGGGCACTTTTTCATGATCCTACCTCTTGACTCCAACATTATTATCTCAGTGTTTCACTGAAGGACAATTTATGAAAAAGTCATATGCTGGAGTTTTTTGTAAAATTGAGAAAAAAATCACCAGGGTTTTCAGACCACGTTTTTTCATTGGCCATACTATCGGTTATTTTGATCAATGTTCCTGGTAACTTCCACTCAGGGTACAATACCATAGAAAAAGTGCTTCTTTCACTGAGCTGTTATATCTCTTATTGACAGTTAATATATACATCCAAATGATTTGTTTTTCTCTATTCTGTGATGGCAGGGACAGTCAGACAAATTTTACAGTTCATCTTATTGCCTTTTTTAGCTAGGTCATCCTCTGCCCACTTCTCTTCAAATGCCTTTTATTTTGTGGTTTTGGCATAACCTCTACTGGGAGTAGGGGTCTTATTTATCTGTGTTTTCATTATAGGCTAAATCAAAATTTATTTTGCAATGTATGTGTTTTCTCCCCCAGGTCTTCCCTTCTGTTTCTGTATCTTCGTATATTAAATTAAAATTCTGTGAAGAGTAAACACTCATATACTAACTGCAGTCCCTTTGACCTAATAAAATATCAGTGTCTTCATATGGAAGAACTTCATTGGACTAGAAACATAATATAATAATACATAGAAATTCTCATAACATTCAGTTTCTGGAAACTTACTCTTATTTAATCATAGCAACACTGAACTGAGTCAGCTAGAATTTCAACTAACAGTAGGACCTTGGGAAATTTCTATCTCCTCTGTGGTAAAATGATGAAATCACACTTCATGATCTGTCATTAAGATTATGAAAAGGTTTTGTGTTTCTATGACAACCCTGACCATGACAATACACAGTATGAATGCATTTTTCCCTGTAAGTTCAAAAAATGCTAAATGGAAAGCTCATTCAAATCCTTCCAATCTTGAAAGGTTTATATACATTAAAAGGCAGCATTTAATGATTCATTGGACCTGTTTCAGCGGCCACCTCAGGTCTTTTTGACACCTAGACACTTCCCAAGATGCCTGTAGAAAAACTTGTTGATATCCGAACTAGGTATCTAAAGCCAGCATCTAGAAAGGGAGCTGTCAGGAATCTAGGTCATGTCTACACGAGCTCTCAGACCACGTCCGGAAGAACAAGATGTTTTATTAACCATGTATAGATAATCCAGTGCTTCCATTTTGGGTGGAGACTGAAGGGAGTGTTAAATGTGGCAAAGAAAATTTCTTTGACACTGAGGAGCCATATGAAGACTTTTAATGATTGGTATCAATGCATATGGAGGCATCAAACCAATAATAAGTACTGGCCTAAAAAAATAATGAAGATATCAAAATAAGAGTGAATCAGGTCAGCAAGATAATGGCCAGATTTAAGAAAAATTCTTCACTTTGGAGTCTGAGTAAGGGAGGCAAGAAGAGTGAGAAAAGTACAGAGTCCAAAAGCTGGAGGAAAAACATTTCAAAAATGACACCTGAGCCCACAATGTCACTGTCACACATGGGAAGACAAAGGATAAGGAAAGTTAGGCAAACACACACGTGAAGGAGTGAGCACACACACAGTTTTTTCCCATGACTATAAAAAAGCACCTAAGATTTTATTTAAACACAAGTCATACTTCAGGTTGTGGAAGAATCTGAAGGTAAAGGAAAGTGAATGAGCTAGGATTTTGAAAAATGAGATAGCAAAATAGCTGGAGAGGAAGAAAGTTGAGGAAATATTCTTAGTGTGGATGGACTTGAGAATTTTTGTCATCTGAGTGTTACTGAAAGAAAATGGTAGATATAAGGATTATTAATGAGAATTTATACATGATAGTAAGTGTCCATTAGGGAAGTAGGACCAAGGAATAAATAAGAAAAGATGTTAGTTTCTTTTATTTTTGTGGGGTGATCCTAGGGGCAGTCCTATTAACTGTCATGGAAAACCGTGGGATATGTAGTTTATGGGTAGAGTGAAGACACAGAGTGCTTCGAAGGTGAGAAGATAGGAAGGTGGGGAATTATACTTAGTATGTCGAATAGGTAAGGAAGCAGGAGGCAGGAGGGTGGGTATGAAATGGTAGCCAGGTGACACAGCCAAGGTGGCTGAAGTGTATAATCAGAGAATTGTCTTTCACCAAATGGTTTGGTCTGTATTAGAGTATTGGTACAACGTGGTGAGGTCTGAAATCCCATGTGCCAAACTGCCTATAGTAAGGTGCACAGGTTATAGAAGGGCTGTGGGGAATTGTATTAATGATAACATGTGTTTAGTATGCCCTGTGCTAGGCACTCTTATGAATTCATTGTTTGGGCTTCTTTAATACTGAATAAGAACCTTAAAAAGAGACTATTATTATTTCCAGAGGCACAGAGAGATGAAGAGAATTGACCAAGTTTTTCCAGATCATTGGTGGCAAAGATTCCAATCCAGAGGGTCTGCCCTTTGAGCTTGTATCCTTAACCAGCTCATAACATAAACGAGTTTTAAACTGATAGAGAGCTCTAGTATTATGGGGGGAGCTTTTAAAGGGAAGTTTCTGTTCCTTAGAGAAGCACAATCTGCCTTTTACAAATGACCATATCTCAACACTAGTTTTTAGCAGTTCAGAGTATACCGGTGAATTCCATAAATGGGCAGTGTCCCTCCCTGATTCCATAGTGTGCAGTTCCCTCTTTTACCACATGTAAATTTGAGTGAAGCTTTTGTATCTTTTCTTTCCAGAAATAATCCTCCCCAAGAATTCTATAAATTCATAGAATTCACTGGAGAAGATGGTGTACACAGGGAAAAAGTCCAGTGACACACCATGAAGCCTTCTGTCATCAAAGTGTCTTTATCCTCATGCCCTCCGCTTATCTCTTCTCTCTCGTTCTTTCTGGGAGAACAAACTTTTTATTCCTTCTTGGGCAGAGCTGTTTTGTTCATATTCTTAATGTAGGAAGGATGTTACATTCTGTGCTAAAGATCGGACATCTTAAAAGAAATGTAATAAAAAACATTTTCCCTGTTTCATTGCATTTGTTTTGCTGCTTTCTCTGTGGGTGATTTCTAGAATTAATATACAGTGACATTTTCATCCTTCTGTTTGAATGTGAAGATATTAAGGACCTATTGTATCCTTCTGTTTTTAGTGTTTATAAAATATTATAGAATGGATTCTAAATCCAAATAGCACATATTCTGAAACTAACAGTCATTCTACAGTTTAGTTTGCAGACCCACATTACAAATTTTAAGAAACTTTGGGATGTTTCTGAATCTAGATGGGGGCTCCATGTTTGAGTGTTGCCATATGAAGATCTGTTCAGTAAACAATTTTGAAGGAGATTATTTATTGTATATGGGTGTTAGTGAGGGGAGGAAAGCTTTAGGAAAAAGGACAAACCCACAGAGATAATCTGAAGTGAATAATTTATTTACGATTTGGAGTGACTAATCCTACCTTGAGGACAGTTCTCTGGGCATCTAGAAAAGAAACAGGTTGCATGCTATAGAAATAGAAAACTATTTCAGAGAGAGAAAGGGAAGAGTAAATAAAGGTAAAGATTGAAGACTTAGATAAGTAGATAGTATTGTATTTTAATTTTGTTTCTGCTACTAAATTTATAGGGGAGCCTGGAAAATTTCTCAATCCTTCTGGATCTCTGATTTCTATCTTACTATATAAAATGTTAAGAATCATGTGATTCTTTAAGTTTTTTCAAATCTAAATCTTAAGATTTTAAAAGGAATTTCACAATATGATCATCAAATTAATCCCTCACTTTGAACTGTATTTTGCATCTCCAGGAGATTTAGAGTTCCACCTTTATGAGAGATGCCTTTGAGAAATAAGAAACTTCATCAGGGTTCAGATGCCTCTATTTTTCAAATCTGATTTTGGGCTAGTTAGTTAACCTTCTGAAATCTTACTTCCTTACTTGATAAATAGTGATGATATGCACCTCACTTGGTTATTCTGAGCATCAACTATAAAACTAAATGTATGGGACATAGTGCTTGGCACTCAGTAAATAATAGCAATCATTCTTCTTACTTCTAGTAACACTGCTAATTCACAGTAAGGTATTAATAAAGCTGTACTTTGCCACTTCCTCATGGCCCGACCCGCAAGAATCAAAGTATGAAACCATGTGGACTCTAACAGGTTGGTCTTGCTATGCAACTATGGAAAACTTTTAATAAACTAGATCAGCATGATACCCTGGAAAGAGAATTGGCCAAAAAGTGAAGATGCACACATTTGTCCTTATTTCCACTATTTGGTAGCTATGTTCACTTGGACAAATCACAGTGACTTAAATCCTCTGAGAATAAATTTCTGAAATTGGTCAATAGAGGCCCATACATGATACACTATATTTTTCAGAGTTTTTTGATAATTTTATCACTGATGTGTGCAAGATGCCTTGAAAAAGGTAAAGCACTCAACCAACAATATCCACTGTTTATGAAATCATTCTTATTAAGGTCTTGTTTGAAATGTTTTATATACTCAGTCATCTGTGAGGTCAGTGTAATTATAATTCCTATTTTTCCACTGGGGGCTCTGAGGCATAGAGAGGGTAAGTAACTTGCTTAAAGCCGGGCAGCTCATAAATGGCAGAGTGAGGAACCAATGAGAGAAGGGTTCAGTCCTGTCAAGGCGGGCACTAGGAAATTCTGTGTACCTAATTCCATTGGGTGCCACTGCTAGAACATAGAATGTGGCTGTGGGGTGTCTGCACCAAGCTGAGCATGAGCAGCGGAGTGCAGTTTTGTTTGATAATAGCTCCTCTTCCTTGTGAGACATTGAATGTTGTATTGAAAGGTCATTTTTGCCCTAGGCTTTCTCTCAAAAGGCCTCTAACTGGTCCTTCAACAAACTCTACCCCAAGGCTAAAACGCAGCTTCTTCCCTCAGGAACTCCGGGCTGTAGTCAAGGGTTTTATAGTCCATTTGGGTTTTAGACAAAGAAACTGGCTCAATCCTTGATAAAACTGTTTACTTTGTTAGAATTTATATATGACACTATTTCTTTTATTCTCTTTCTCATTCTATAAAACAGGAAAAAAAATGAGTATGAGCCTCAGGTATAGCCCAGGGCCCCGGTGCCTATTCTTTCCTACCTGGCTCTCAAGAGATTTTTACTAGACATTTAAATAGCTGCCTGCACTCACTGCCAAGACAGGAGGTCCCTAGATCTTTGGGGAATAAAAATAACACGTCCGCTCATAGAATTACTTTTCCAAGAAAATCTGATGGTGAAAATGCAGATGAGAAATTCATCTCAAATGTGTGTCCACCTAGCTTCCCAAGTGGCCTAAAGAGACTTGGGAAAATACTGTTTTCTTAAACTTGTACATTTATTATATCTGTAAAAGACATTTATAAATTAAATACTATGACCTTAATTTTCTCCAGGAGCTCAGGTCTTGGACAAAAATAGAGTTATTGGGGAACAATGAGTATTTAATTCTATTTACTCATTTCCATACCTCTTGCTCTGTTTCAAAAGTTCAAAGGCAACAAATAAGTGACCTCTTCTCTTCCAGAGTTTTGAGAAAGGAGACTGTCTGCTAAGTAAGTAATTACATCTAAAGGCATGCTAGCTCAGAGGAGCCTGCCTCATTATTAAAGAGCCAGAGAAATTAGAGTTGCCATCTGGGAAGCTGGTTGTCAAAGGAATAACCAAGAGGCAGAGCCTAACAAGAGGCCAAAGTAGAGAACCAGATGGGCCATATTCTCATATGTCAGGATACAAAATCTAAACTTTGTCAGACAAAGAGATTTTCAGAATAAATACAGAGAATGTGCTATCTCAACCTAAATCATCTGGAACCTGAAATTGATGGTTGCAAAGCCAACATGTGAATACTGGGCATTTGGGTAAGATCCAAGACCAAGGCTGCAACATGTGGCTAGATGCACTTGGCTCCTTTTATAGCTGTCATCTTGAGCTTTTACAACCCATTAAGTTGTGGAAGGTTGAGGCTTAGAATAAGGTCTTGGATTTTTCTGGATGCTCTGAATCAGACACTAACAGAGCCATGCTTTGGCTGATCATCTAACAGTGGAGGAGATTGATAATCAAGGTGGTGCTAACACATTTTTATTCAAAGATGTCCTGGAGTCCTGGCCAGTGTGGCTCAGCTGGTTGGAGTGTCATTCCATAAACCGAAGGTCACGGGTTTGATTCCTGTTCAGGGCACATGCCTAGGTTGTGGGTTAGGTCCCAGGTTGGGGCCTACACAAGGTAACCAATTGATGTTTCTCTCGCACATTAAGGTTTCTCTCCCTCTCTTTCTCCCTCCCCTTCCCCTCTCTCTAAAATCAATAAGCATGTCCTTGGATGAGGATAAAAAAAGATAACTATACAGGTAATTGGTATAGTTACCCTGGAAACTATAGCAGTATGTGGAATGAATGTGATTTGGGGGATAAGCATCAAAACCCAATAGAAATGATATTAAGCTGAAAAAGCCTATTTCTATTTGAAGGCATAATCTGTTCACATGAATAAAGAAACTTGTCAACACTCTTTGTTCATTTGAATTCAGCTTGGATAACAGCAATGCTTTCCTGTAATGCACAGAAAGGGTGATAATAACTTTTTGATGAGGCACTATGATTGATATCCCACAAATGTGGTAGTGGTGGACAGGACTTAAAAATCACCCACTTTCAGAAATGTACTTGACCCTCATATTTCTCCAGAAAGGAATAACTGAAGTTCATTGCATTTTCTTTAATTCTTGTGGCTGGCTTTGGAAGACAATCACTTACAAGGTAACATTGCACACCACCAGAATATTGTAAAACTAAACTACAAAACAATGCTATTTACATATTTTTCAAATGGTGTGACTGAATTTTTTAGCAACGGAAGCCAGTTTATTTTCTACTTACATTTTAAAATTCAGATCTAAACCCACCTCTAATTTTTAGCTACTTCCCCCAAAAAAGAGAATCATTGATTTTAGGTTGTGCAAATTGTGCCTGATTAAGTAATTCATCATGAAGTTTAGATATCGAGTGATATTCAGTCGGTTGTTTAAAAATGTTTGTGGACCTTATTGACAAATTGATAAACAAACAGTTCTTAATTGAAAAAAAAAAACCTTTATTACTGTTTAGTAAACTTGAAAACAGGGGCAAACACTTGGCTGTTTCTGCAGCCGTGCAGCTTCTAGCACATCTCGTGAGATAGCTAGAAACTCAGATAAGGAAGCACACACTTTGCTGCCTGAATGAGGGCTTGGGGACCACACCAGAAGTTGTACTATCTTGTTTCTGGTTTGCTGTCTCATGGACATTTGATAATTCTGAGTAATATTTTCTATTTATGGAAAGTCTCTGCAGGAAGTTTTTAAACACATAACACCTTATACTGTTTTCTCCCTTTTGTACTTGGATTTGTAAACTTTGGAGAGTAAATAATTGCTTTTTAGAATATAGACTGATTGACACAAACTCTATTCTAGCTTGGGGCAATCTGGCTCACACACGTGCACACACACACATACACATACAAGGTGGCCTCGTGTTTTATTTGACAAGTAGGCAACTCAGCACTCAAGCCTCATGTGCCTTTGGTGTTCAGATAATCAAAGTTCAATTGATTTCAGATCCTTGTTTTGATAGATTTTTTCACTGTGAGTTTTGATTAAATGTCCGTCTGATTGATCGATGGGCCATTTCTCATCGGGCCCAATTGATTATGAAGGTGTTTGCAGTAGAACTACCGTGTTGGGTATTTTGTGGATGGATTTGACTGTTAGCTCTTTCTCGTGTGGTTTATAATAGATGAAAAGGCACTTTGGCATTGAGATTTCAAGTTTATATTCCAGCTCCATGTCATTTTCATACCAGTTTATTAATATTTAAAATAACTATTGTACATCAAGTTGGAAGTTGAGGTTTTTGATTGTGAAATTGTTTTTATTATTTTAAAAACATGAGGTAACTATTTAACTATCCCAATACATGTTTTAAAAAATATAACAACCATTCATTTAAAACTTTCTCAGCCATGCAAATATTTTTTAATTCAAATAAATCAATAGTAATTCAGCAGGCTTCCAGTTCAGACTTTGATGGCAACAAATGGATTCTGGATTATTAGAATTATAATGTTAATCATGTGAACTACAATCTTCACAGATTCTGGAGCTAGTGTGCTGAGTTTAAATCTTGGCTCCACTGTCTAGTAACCAAATGACCTTGGGCCGTGTTTCAGCTTCCTTATTTGTGGGAGGAACATGGCAATAGTGCCTGCATTATGTTGATGTTGTCTGGTAAAATGAGGGATTAGAGGATCTGAATATAATAAACACTGGGTACTTGTTTTTCATGAGCATTAATACTTAGGGAGAAAAGGAACATTGGCAATGTAATAGAAGAATTCCTTAAGGCTCAATTTTTATATACCTACATAATGGGAATCAAGTTATTTTATGTAATAATCACTCAGCAAAACGTTATTTCACCTAACATTGGTCAGGCCAAGGATAAAACCATAAAAACAAAACTATTTTCCTAATAGCTCAACTGAAATGAAGCAGTGTGAGAGATTACAGAATTTATAAAGAAGTATGACTAGAGAAAGTTTGAAGGTCAGACTACATTAATCGGTTTAGGATCCACCAAAAAAAAAAATCTCATTCATAAAAGCTGTCCACTGTTAAAGTTTCACAGTCCCTTTGAAATACCACTAGAGAATGCATCTAAGTGAACTTTAATAAATGTTAAAAGAGCAACAGTGAGTCTCACAGTCCCTTACATTCCCACTCTCAGACACAGAGTATTCAAGAAATAGACCTGACTCAGGGACAGGTCTGCTGATTTATGAACAATCTTAATTGCATGGACATTTATGTTTGTTGATGAATTGTTTTTGAGAGGAGTGGGAGTCCATGGGATTTCTTCAGTTTTGTAAAAATGGCCCATGCCCCTCCTGAAAGGTCTTGGTTGAGATAGCAACACGCAAATACCTACTCTCCAGTAGAATTTGGACTTTAGATATTTTATGATAATCAGATGAAAATGAAGAAAACATAAACCACCTAAACATAACATATAATTTAACATAAATACCAGGAGTCATAAGTAAGTGTCTGAACAAACATTCTGAGCACCCTTTAAGTTGTCATTTTAGACTTTAATAAGCTTTTTCTGAGTAGAAGACACTGAAATCTGGCAGAAAAAAATGTAGGTTTTGGAGAGGAGGTGAGAGAAGGGGTGATGGGTTTTGAATAAAGTATAAAACTGGGGTAACAACCAGTGACTGAACTCTCATATGTGTCAACTGGAGACTTCTTTGGGGATTGTAAGAGCAGTCCTTGGGTGTTTGTCATTGGAAAGGGTCAGAATAAGTGAATGTTATTATTTTATTTGCCGGACTTAGTGAGTCACAAATTCTACCTACGAAAGAAGGAGAAGATTTTTTTTCTTCCACATTATTTTGTTTCAGAAATAATGCCTGGACTTCCATTCTTTGCTAGATGTCCATTTGTTTGTACCTTCCCCTTTGGAATGCAAGTGCCTTCAAGAAGTGGATTATAACTTAGTCCAGTGGTTTTCAAACTTTGCCATTTCTCAGACTCCCTGGTAGGGACTGTTGAAGCACACATTGTTGGTCCCATTTCCAGAGCTTCTGTTTCAGTTGGTTTAGGGGAGTGTCAGGAATTCAGCATTTCTCATAAACTCCCAGGTGCTGCTGATGAGCAAGATACTAGATCATATAAATATAGATTTTTGAAGAATGGAAAACCTCTAACCAGTATTATTTCTTAACTGTTATGGGCTGAAATAATAAACATAATTTTTAAATTTTACACAATAGCATATCTTTGACTTTTTCTGAAGAAGTACACTTTGACAATTACATAAAAGCTAATTTGTAATGAATCTAATTTTCAGTATAATTATGTTAGTTTTCAGGTCAAGAGAAAACTGATTCAGGAGAATGGTTGCTTTAAGAGCAAATAGATTCATTATTTTTTGCAGATTGGGCCCTTTGATATTATTTAGTCCAATCTCCTGGCTACTGAAAGGCAGCTTAGAAAGATGGCTATCCACTCTTTATAACTAATTGCAATTTATAAGTAATAATTAAATGAGCTTATAATAACAACAAGCACAGCAAGCCTCTAAAAGATTACAATTAGTCCTTTAAATGATCTTGGAAATAATCATTAGTAACAAATAGGGGAAAGTCCAATAAGTCAGCATGCCTTCTTCACACAATTCAATCTAAGTCACACTTAGAAAAAGAAATCAATTTTTTGAGCTACAAAACATGAACTTGCTACATTTTAAAATTTCAGGCACACCACAAATGCTCTGTTCACTTACCTTACCATCCTTCGATGATTTACAGTACACAATAGGAATACACTGACCATCAACCTCAATGTAGAATGCTAATGTTTTTAGGAGTGTTAGTAAAAATGATAGCAGGGGTACACACAAAAGAAAAGGATTTTGCAGGTGACTTTGTGTCTGCTGTTCCTTGAATTTCTATTTTATTCTTTGGCATTTCACCAAAGTAAGAATAAAAAACTAGCAAGCTCTAGTCCATGCGCATGTGCACATATATGTATTCACAGAACAAATAGATTTAAATTCCTTGCAACATTTTGCATATAATAACATGTAATTGAGAGGAAGGTACTGAGATAATATTAGGTAAATGATGTAGAGAAAAGTAAATGGGCTGTGTGTACCTGTATGATTCTCTGCCCTTAGTGACATCTAGTAAATGTACCCCCCATATAAATGATTTGTAAATGGTGATTTTGGAATAAAGTGCCTTGATAATTAGAGATTTATCAAAATTGAAACAGCTAATGAAAGTTCCCACCAAAATGATATCAATTTACAGTTCTATTTTGTTTTCTGTTCAAGTTCCTATTTGCTTATTTAGGCTATTTTGTTAAAGTTTTGCTATTTCCCTGTAATATCTACAAAAACATAAACTGACATAGTATTAGAACTATAAATTAGTTTAGTTAAGCAGTCACATACAAAATCAATGCACGAAAACATTATACCCTTCCCCTGCACAGTCATAACTGTATATTTTCTGAAAAAGAAGTTCTTGTTCATAGACAAATCTATAAAGTTTTTAGAAATAAATTTAGTGTACAAATAAATTTAACATAAGTTGCATGTGCCTTTTCAGGGAAAAAATCCTGAAAGGCAAAAATCACTACCTTTGGGAGAGAGGACTGTGATGGCTAATGGTGTGTGTCGGTGAGACTGGACTAAGGGAGGCCCAGGTAACTGGACAACGTTACTACCGGGTGTGTCTGAGAGGTCAGCATGTGATTCCGTGGGCTGAAGAAAGAAAATATGTCCTCAGCAACGTGGCCCAATTTTGTATATGCTGTCCTACTGTGGGTAGACAATAATAGACAATATGTACTGCATTCACTTTATAGTGTATGTCATAGCATTAGTGATCATTGGTCTTTTGACTGATATGTGGGTATTAATCGAAGTAAATTCACCATCTTTTAATATTAATCATAGATATTTTTCTGTTTTAGATATTTTTCTTTTAAATAATGTGTCTTTTGTGCTTCAATTTCTTGATAACACAGGGATGTAAAAAACTTCAGCTCTAAAAATTTCAGCAGATAGTGAGTTGTATCTTACAGAGCAAAAAGTATTCGATGTTTGCAAAGTTAGGGGCCTTCTTGAGTGTCATGCATATGATCATTCTCCTAAAAGGGAGGTTCTGTCTGGCGTATGTAATAAATAGGACATTCTGGAGTTCGTGGTGGCGACTGCGAAGGATGAACTCATCTTACCCAAAGCGAGAGCCCGACAAGGGTGTAGCCTTGGGACTGATACTCTAGAGTGTTCCTTAGGCTAAGCTGCATTTACAGACACACTGTCTTCTGAAGTTGTCGTTTTAAAAGAAAACCTGACTCTTTCCATTTGCTGACTTAGACTAGCACACATCTAAAATTACTCTGAACTTACTCTTGATTGCCAATAGTTTGTCTGGTCCACAATCAATGTAGTTTTGATTTGATGTGAAAAGATCAATAACATCTTTGAAGTTTTCATTTTAGTACAAAGAAGCTAATTTTCTGCCTCTTTTGTATTTTGCCATGTAAAAAAGTATTAAAAAGATGATGCTAAGATTAAAATATATAATGCATTTATTTGAC
>VMDR010018262.1:0-19329 GCA_007922815.1 Macrotus californicus | reverse complement strand
GGGGGGGGGGGGGGGGGGGGGGGGGGGGGGGGGGGGGGGGGGTTAGTACCAAGAGCCACAAGCACAAACGCACAGGCACGAGCACGCACCCTTGGGTGCCTTTCATTTGTAAGTGTTCCAGCACTTTTCTGAGGATGAGGGAGTTTGGGTGTATTATGATCCCCAATGACCAGTGTAATGAAGGAGACTCAAGAGGAATCAGTGTTAGCTTAGACAGGGTCGACTCTCCAGCCGTGCAGATGCAGCTCGCAGAGGCCCCTGCGCTGAGCCATAGCAGAACCAGAGGCAGAAACCGGTCCCACGATTCCTGGTGCGGCGCTCCTTCTACTGCCTGGCCATCAGAATGTGCAACGTCCCCATCTGGGAGATTTGGGGGCACCAGACTTTGGATGACCACGGGGCAGGAGTCTGAGAGGCAATAGTCCCAACTGAAAAAGTTTGGAAAACTTCTTCAAGTTCCTTTGACAAGGGTGTTACGAGCCCCTGAAGGAAATGTAATTAATTCTGAGGTGATCTTCTTTTTCCTTCTGGATGACAGGAACAGAGACAATCGCAGCCTCCTTCACCTTCCCCAAGCCAGTCCACATGAACCTAGACTCTGAGTCCACCCACGTGCCCCTGCTCAAGTCCTTGGTTTGCCTTCCAAACCAGATTCCTTGCTTAAGCAGTTATTTACCTGCGGTAGCGTCCTGGAAAAATTTCTTGCTTCCTGCCACCTCCCCAGCCCACCTGGGTCTATCCTCCTTCCAACCCAGGCTGCCCTGGGAACTCAGGGGGCTCTGTCCCCACCCCCACACCCCTGATTGAGTCAGTCATCCTTGTGGCATGAAATCCTCACAGCAACTCAGTTGGGATTTAGGAAAGAGGAAAGATGCATCCACACACATGTAGGTCCAAGTAATTGGCCAAGCTTCCCCCATGCATCGTTTCACAGCAGCCTGGGGAGGCAAGTCGTGGGACATCCCCATCGTGCAGGGGAGATGGAAGGGCCACAGGGAGGGTGGCATCAGTGACCAGTTGCATACAGGTTTGAGCCTACACAATGGAGCATTCTTTGTGTAAACAAGTAACCTCTTCAAAGACTTCCAGCCGTCACCAAATCATTCCCACTCCTTCACGTTAAAGCGTTGATACTCTTTCCTCTTCTGAGGTATCTCCCATCACTGTTCAGTGATGTCACCAGAATTTCTATATAATAGAGTTTAAGCAAGGAATCTGGTTTGGAAGGCAAACCAAGGACTTGAACAGGGGCACATAAGTGGACTCAGAGTCTGGGTTCACGTGGACTGGCTTGGGGAAGGTGAAGGGGGCTGTGATTGTCTCTGTTCCTGTCATCCAGAAGGAAAAGGAAGATCACCTCAGAATTAATTACATTTCCTTCAGGGGCTCCTAACACCCTTGTCAAGGTAAAAGTTTTCCAAACTTTTCCAGTTAGGATACAAATATATCAGGATACGAATACATCAACATGCGGCATATCAGAACACATCAATATAGAGCAGGAGTCATAAAGCCAATACTAGCTAAGTGCTCAGTGCCTCTGGATACATCTCAACAATAATTAGCACATGAAAAAATAAGGGAGTTGCCCCGACCAGTGTGGCTCAGTTGTATGGGCATCGTCCTGCAAAGCGAAAGGTCACCAATTTGATTCCCTGCCAGGGCACATGCCTGGGTATTGAGTTCCATCCCCAGTTAGGGCAGGAACGAGAGGCAACCAATGGATGTTTCTCTCTCACATCAATGTTTCTCTCCGTCTCTTTCTCCCTCCCTTCCCCTCTCTCTAAAAATAAATAAATAAATAATCTTTCAAAATAAGGGAGTTGAAAAAAATAATAAAACTACTAAAGTCAGTGATATTCTCATGTGACCAAAGATTCATTTTTCTAGATGCACTACCCAGAAAGAAAGTAGATATTATTCTGATTATTATTTAGTAGATCTAATTTGGATTATTTTTCAGGGGTCATCATTAGGAACCAGTGCCAGTCATCCTTAGTCTGTCACTAGCAGAAACAGCAATGAGGGGAAAAGACCAGCCAGCTCACCACTGTGGGGCCCCTTCCAAAACGATGCCCAGCAGAACGGAGACAGCGGAACCAGGAAAAGGATGTGTTCCTTTACACTTCAAAGCCCAAAGGATTAGAAAAACTGGGCTGATCACCAAACCCAGATGTTAAGAAACAATTTTCAAGGCTTACTACAAAAAAAAATGTTTTTCCCATGGATTTTAGCTTTTGCTGCAGTGTTTTTATGTAGTTATGCATTTTTCATAACCATCATGATTTAGGAATCAGAATATGTTATTTGAATTTTCAAGCACAGTATAAAGGTAACTTAATATGGGGCTGGTAATGTGGTTGCAATAAAGAATATGTAGAGAGTTCTGGAAATAGGTCATGATGCCAGAGTGATGTTATCCCCTTGGGGTGGGAAAGTCAGTCCATATAAAAATATATTCTAAAACAATGCATATGGTGTCAAACTGTTACAGTCATAAAATGCAAAATATGAACATTATAATATATAATTTGTAATAGCTTGTTTACAAGATATACTGCATAGGTATTAAACTTTAAGTACAGACATATTTCACACAGTTCAAGGTCAGACTTCTCAGACTCACCAGGACCCTTGAGAACCTTGACCCAGAGATGCAGGAGCTGAAAGAGCAGCTGTGAAGTTCATTCATTAAAACACAATTACTCTACTGTCTAAGCGATGCATCGGGCGATCACTTAAGTTGTGTTGACTCTTTAAATAGATCTAATATCAGCGTTATCTGAGTTTTTAGATCACAGCAAATGTGCTGTGTGGTCAGAGGTAGCTCATTAGATGGGAGAGGTCTGTTGTACTGAAGCATCAAGACTTGCCAGACGCTACTGCTGTGAGTCGTAAGTCTTTGAGATAGGATCTAATTATAGTCCATATAGTCTCCTTTAGAAATCTTGAAAATATGCAATATATTCCCAAATAGGTTTTCATTTTACATGAGTAAGATAAATAATGTATGACCCAAAAAGTCAAGCTTTGTTTCTCTAGAAAAAAAAAAAATCACACGTGTTGAAGACCTCATCCCATAAGCACTGTAACTCAAACACAGACAGGCTTAATTAATTTTGCTGACTGAACAAGGGATGCCTTTAACTTCTTTTGGATGTTTTACATTGACATCTTTAAGCACACTCACCAGATCAATGAGTTGGCTCCTAATGTTTTCAGTCTGACACTCTGCATTATTCATGCCCTTTCCGCCCAGATCACTCCCCAAGGAGGACAGGCTCTCCTCACTGCTTACCCACAAATCTCTGTCCCCAACTGACAGGTGGCTGGGGAAGCTCCATGCTATTAACAGTAAGACTGCAGGCTCACATAAAAGCCACCTAGAGCACCAAGTGCCTCACAGCTGGACTTTTCCGTTCTACCTCCGTGCCCTGGGCCTCGCGGGCCCCTTGTTTAAAGAGAAGAGCGAAAGGGTTACAGCGGGAACTACAGAAAAACGAGAGCAGGGAAGCACCAGAGACTAATCCACATCTGGTCTGTGTCTGTCTGACATAAATTCCTAAATTCCAGATAACTAAACACAGAATAGCCCAAAAGCTGTCTCTCACTTCTACGGCAGTTCCACTCATTCAGCCACATGCACTTAGCTCGCCCAGGCCTTTCCTTCTGCAAACCCGGAAAACTGGTTTTCAAGTGTTTCCCTGGAATAACGCAAGTCTCTTTGGTTTACAGAGAAGAGGTCCTCTGCCTTTCACTCCGGCTTCAATTTTTTTTACTCTGATGGATAGACTATTTTAAATTATTATCATTGTTTCTTTCCAAGGATTTTAGCATCTTTTTTTTCAAAAAATAGCTTATTTATCATCTAAGTCAACATCTGCTAAGTCCTGCCCATGTTCAGGCCCCACTTGGTGTCCTCTCGCTGCTAGAAATGCACACTATGGGAAGATCTCCATTAACAAGAGAATCTGCTTCAACAACACACACTATTGTAAGAATTCGCATTACTGACAGTAGAAATGGGATGTTCAGAGGTGCACTCAGGGATGCTGGAACAGGAGTGCCACTGTATGAAATACTAACACTGAACAGGGAAAATGACTCGGGGATAGGAAGGGAAAGCACAGTTAAAATCAATAGCTCCAAACGTGAGAAATGCCTAAAGGAGAGGCAACGAGATACCCACCCAAAAATGAAAAAGACATAGAGAGGCAAAGATGATGCTGATACAGAAAACAAGCTTTACCCACTTCAAGTAAGAGTGTTTGCTTTCTTTTCTTAAGTATCTAAAACCTGTGCAGGCAGGGAATCATTGTGTATAAACTGCACACTTGTGCTCCAAGCGGATGGTGTCAGTGGTGCCTCCCTTGCTATGGGAGAAAGATGCGGCTTTTTGTAAACACAACCAGAGGGTGTTTTAGTCAAGTTGTAATTCACCCAACAGCAAGAAGTTAGGCAGTGAGTGCGCGCCAGGCCCAGGGGGCACTATAGCCACACTCTGCGCAGTCCTTAACCTCAAAGAACCTCAACTCTAGTAGGAAAAGCCAAATACAATATTGTAAAAATTCAAAGGAAAAAATGAGAGAGATCCCTGAGCTGCCCATGGATGGCTTCATGTGAAAAGTGGCTTTTCAGACAGATCCTCAGAGGAGTGGGATTTTGATGGGCAGAGAAAATAGGAGGGACCCCAGTGAAGCTGAGACGGGTCCGTGCTGCACATGTCCTGCAGACGGTGATCTTCAGTGGCCAGATGTCGGGGACATGTAGGGAGAAAAGTACGAGCCTAAAAAGTGGCCTGAGAGTCTACGTAATGGAGGACTTTGAATGGCAGCCAACGAATTTGCTCCATGAACTTTAGCGGGTGGGAGAGTGTGTATGTGAGCAAGCTCTGTCAGCTGTCTGATCAACAGCTTTTCTTGCTTGCTGAGGAACCCTAACTTCATTCAGAGCCCATGTCCAAGACGCCCCATAAGGCCCAAAAGGGTGGTAAACACATCCCCAGCTCTGGGTGGGGGTGTGGGGGTGACTCATGGCTAGTTTAAGCCAACAGGAAAATCATGTGAAAAATGGCTGAACTGTGGTATCTATGGGATACTTTAGAAGAGAGGTCTGACATCGACTAGCAATAGAGACAGGCCACAGCCAGAGATACAGAGAGGATGGGGAGTCCCTGCACATAAAAAATGTAATCATTTCAATAAGAATGAGAAGACCAACTAGTGAAAGTTATCTCATGTAAAAGAAGGTGGCTGACAGCGAGATTTGGGGAATGTTAGAATTAACAAGGCAAGAGAGAGGGTCCTGCAAAGGAAATTGGAAAGACATGGTGAGAAAGACAGGAGAACCAGAGATGTGTCTTAGGAGCCAGAGAGCTCCAAGAGGTGGATGATGGTCACAAACAGAATTCCGCAGCATCCACGGATTTTGTCAAGAAGTTACTGTAGCTGTAGATGAAGCATTATCAGCATTTCAGAAACCCAACCGAAAAGGTGTATTTACTCACAATGGAACTGCACCCACTAACTAAATACAGAAATTTTGCTGGTTTTTACTAGAATCATACAAAATCTGTGCAGCCACACTGACATTTTACATGGGCCCAAGCTAATATGCTGTTGATGACATCATAGGACTTTCTGGGACACAAATGGTGACCCTGTCCCTGTGCACAGAGTATTCCCGCATGTCATCAGTCTTGGCCTGGAAAACAACAGCCAGAATTAAGCAGCCAGAAGCCATGAACAGGGCACAAGTTTCTACATGTTTTTTTTTTTTTTTAATTCTTACCTGAGGACAATTTTTTATTGCTTTTTTTTACAGAAAGGAAGAGAGAGAGAGAAACACGGATGTGAGGGAAAAACATCAATCAGTTGATTCTCATAAGCTCCCAGACCTGGATCGTCCGGGGATCGAACTCTCAACCTTGGTACAGAATATGCCCTGATTGGGAACTGAACCCATGAGCTTTCGATTACAGGATGACGCTTCAACCAACTGAGGCACACTGGCCAGGGCCAAGTGTCTACATGTTTACTGATCCTGATTGTTTTTTAGCTTCACAACCATGTCAGACATTCAAGCCATAACGTAAATTTATTATATCCCTTTGATAATGGTGAGTCGGATCAGCGATGAAATAGAAAAATAATTTAACTACAAGTGGAAACAGTCATTTTTGCTATAGAACCTCAAGACCTTTCACTGGCAGACCCAGCTGTGTTCCAGCCCTGAGTGTGTCCTACACAAATATGGTGGTCTGTTGGGCTCCACAGCCCCACCACAGAGCAGGGGGTGCCACTGGTCTTGCTGCCCTCAATCTGTGTCCACTATGAGCATCTGCCTACCAGCAGCCGAGCCTTCCTCCTTTAGCATCTGCTTTGTCGGGCAGTTTCAAGGGTAGGGTTTGGTTTTCTGGGGGTAGGAGTCCTCTTCTGAGAACAATGTCTGCTTTGAATCCAGCCTATCTGACCGAGGCCCTGGTTCCTTCTTGTCGGTTTCCAGCCTCAGTTCCTCCACCTGCAATACTATTCTCGAACTGAATCCTGCTCTGACCTTGACAACACAGGCAAAGTAAGTTTAGATCTCTGCACCTGAAAAATAACACCATCTTTGCACCTGAACTCCTGTTGCCCACTCCCACACTCCCTTAAAGGTACAGCAACATCCCTCAGACCAAAGTCTGTTGCATCCGATGGGCATTGCGGGTGGGCCCGCTAGCCAGCTCTTAGAAGGGCCAACTCTTCCATCTGGTTAGTTCAAAGAATGATAATGCAATTTTTATTATTATCATTATTAAGATTTTGGCTTTTGCTATATTCCAGGCACTGCTAAACGGGACGTAGAGAGGTTACACAGCTTTCCCCAGACCTTACAGCCAGTAGGCTGTGGGGCCAGAATTCACACCCAGACCAGCTCTCTTTCCCCTTGGACACACCCCTAGGGTTCCCACTTCTTAGCCTGAGACAAAGGAGTTCAGATAATAAAATTTTTCAAAACATTACATCTATGGGACAAAAATAATAACAGTCCAGAATTCAGACCAAGCCCACCCAACTCACAAACCAGTGCTCCCCTGCTGGGCGTCACTCACACGTGTTCTTCCAGTGCGTTCTAAACATAACCAGCCTGAGCTGTGGGAGTGAAGCGAAGTATTGCAATGCAAAGTTGAACCAGACTGTAATTAATGGATCTGTGTCATCATTTGCTTTGTCCTGTAGTCACATGATATCATGTTTTGTACTCTAACTGAGGTGATAATCAACATCATTTATGCATTCTCCATTTATTAAGCCAACAACTGGAGTCACACTGTGTTTATCTATCCAAATAGTGGTGTTTTTTTGTTGTTTTTTCCTTCTCACAGAACAGATACTTCTTGTTCCTAATTTGTTTTTTTTACCAGCATCTTGGAAGACTACCAGACCTAAGATCTATAAACAGAGCTTCCATCCAGATAGAGATTTTATCTTGACTGGCCAGAGAAAGGAGGATGGCCCCCTCAATGATAAAGGGCTTTTTGAAAACTGACTACATCACTTCTGTTATCTGTTAGAAAATAACGCCCGGGGCCAGGGGTGGGGGGAGGAGGGAATATTGCTTATTGATATATGTGCAGCTCTATTTTTTTCTTCAGAGTAATATTATGATTACAGATAAATAATTTCACAACACCACATTGCAGTTGAATTTCATCAAAAGAGAACTGGGCATTCCTCCTTAAACTTCGGAGTCATGTACACATGTTGCCTCTGTCCCCAGGGAAGGAAGGGGCTGCTGGGGCCAACTCTTACTAGGACGTCGCTAGAAAACTCAACCAGCATCGGCATAGGCTAGGCTCATGCTCTCTCCCAATCCTGCCACCAAACAACCCACTCTGAGAAAAGCTGGGAAGTAACATCACATTTGGAAGTGGTTAAGAAGCTGTCACACTTACACGGGAAAATGTTTCATAGCCAGGGCCCCTGGGGTTCCTCTCCTGGCAGCAGCCCTGACACAGCTCTGAATTTTTAGTTACAACTAACTGGAGATTACCAACAGCTATGCCTTTAGACTTTGGAGGTGGGAGGGTTGCAAAATCTATTTATATTATTATAGAAGCATACCTAGTCTTAGCTTTTAGATTGTCTTTCTTCAAAGGGACCACTCAGAGCCAGAGAAATTGAGAGGCCAGCAGGCAGCTTCTTAGAGTAACAGCCTAAAAGAGGAGACTAACGTTTTACTAACATAAGTCAGAATTGTAGCCCCAGTTAATCTAAGGAAAATGTAACTGGTCTCACTGCTCTTGAAATACCTGACACTTTAGAGTGGGAAAACCAACACCACACACACACACACACACACACACACACACACACACCTGTCTCTGTTGAGTACTTTGTCCATGTCTAAGTGCCAAATAGTAACTAGTTGCCTTCAGCATTATTCTGAAATAATGTGTGGCAAAATGTTTACTGAAGTGTATGAAATTCTAAACCTTTTAATATACATCCTAAGATGCTCTCTGGTTCACAAAAATCACAAAAGGAAATGGAAGTGCAAACAAAAACTGCAGAAAAATGGAAAGTAAAATTAAATAAATATATCATCAGCCAATGAAGTTAAATAAGTGATTCTAACTCCACACCATGTTCACTACTATAAACCAGTCTCTTCACATTCCCACCAAATGAAGGTTAAGTTGTTATTTAAAGAATATAACCCTAGCGGTGCTGCATTACCAGCTTGCTTGGACTATGCATGTGAAAATCTTAAGCCAATGTCAGAAACACTGATAATTTTTTTACTACCAAAAAAGAAAGAAAGAAAAAAAAATTGGCCTCTGCCATTTTGGAAAACAATTTGGCATTTCTTTAAAAGTTACACACATGTCAACCACATGATCCAGCCCTATCACTCCTAGACATGTACCCAAAAGAAAAGGAAACATATGCCAAGCAAAGATTTGTACACAAATGTTCGCAGCAGTGTTATTTGTAATAGGCAAAAACTGGAAACAACCCAAATGTCCATCAACCGTCGAATGAAAAAAGAAACTGTGGTTTATCCATATATCAGAATGCTACTCAGAATAAAAAGGAATGAACTATTTAGACACTCAACAACACGGATGACTCTCAAAACAATTATGTGAAGTGAGAGAAGCCAAACTAAAAACAGTGCATATTGTATGATTTCACTTATATAAAATTCTCAAAGATGCAAACTAACCTAGAGTGAGAGAAGGAAGATCAGTGACTGCTTGGGTATGGCGTGGGAAGGTGTCCCCCTAGGGACAGAAGGGAAGAACCACGGGAGAACACGAGAAAACTTTTCCGGGTGATGGACATGTTCACATTCCTGATGGCCGTGACGGCTTGGTCAAAGCATAGTTACATCCAAACTTAGCCAATCACACATTCCGAATGTGCGCTGTTTGTTGTATGTTAATTATACCTTTATTAAACTATCTTTAAATTACTTTAACTTTAAAACTGAAAAAAATAAGCCTCTGTTTTCGAAAGAACACATTGTGTATCTTGCTTTCAGTAAGAATCAGGAAGAACCTTTGGAGACTAATTAAATGATCCTGATATTTTTGTTCAATGGCTGAAACAGTGGTTCTCCAAATTTAATAGGCACAAAAATACCCGAGATGCTCATTTAAAATGCAGACTCCTGTGTTTCACCCACGGGTGAAAAAAAGATGAAAAAAAAGAAAAACAAACAACAATGTAGGTATTCCATACACACATAAATCTACTATATATTTTGCTGATAAAAACAATCTGTAGTACACAATTTACAACACTCAATGTGTTTTAAATGTGTTCTGTGAACTTCATAAAGTTAATTCATTCTTAGAGAATGCTTTGGTAATTTTGCCAAATTCTATGGCTAACCTTATGGTTACAGTTGATGAAGTATACTTCCGGCGTGACTGTTGATGGATGTTTCCATTGTCATCAATGAATAAAACATAAGTGAAACTTCATTTATTAATGATGTGAGAGACTTCTTTGCTGAATTGTGTTAGAGTTTTCGAATACTGGAAGGATCTTTCCTCGTTTTGTACTATTCACACTGTATGATGATGTGACACAATGCAAAGTTTAATCTGCATCAGTAACGTTTTCTGCGTCGCATCCTTAAGTCTGGACAACAAATAAAACAATAAACCAAACCTGGTTTGCGTTTGCCCATTTCCATAGTGTAAATGCTGTTTTCACCACATGGCCAATGTCAAGCCACCACTGAACGTGCCGTTGGGAACAGATGCACAGCAGCACCCTCCACACGGTGTTCCTACCACGCAGATACAAAGGACGTGACCTCAAGGACACAGATAATAGTAAAGTATAGTAAAGGCCACAGAAGTGGTGAGTTTTGAGTATTTTTTTTTATTTAATGGTAAGCTTGTATCATTTAATTTTTAATGATTTTTAGTGACTGGCTCATAACATTTCTTCCAATGTAGTAGCAGTAGCTGTGGCTCCAGCAAACCACTGGCACACCTCAGCCCTAAGGAACGAGAGCCACTGAGATAGCGGCTCAGGAATTCGAGTTTTTAATATCTCCCCAGACAGTTCTGAGGCAAGATACGAGTAGAAAATCTGATTGCATTTTTATTTCTGTTTAGCTAGTAAGTAGGCAGTCTTCGGAGGCAACGTGTTTTGGGGAAAGAATACAGGATCAAGCATTCCAGCGCGAAGGTTCTCACTCTGGTTACACCACTCATAGGGCCTTGGGCAAGTCACGGGCCCTCTTAGTTCCCTAATCTAATAAGGAGGAAGGGCAGTAAGAAAGGATTGATAGCTGTCATTTTAAAGAGATTCACTTATGGACTAAAGTATTCATGGGTTTAATGGTCCGGTGTCTATGATTTGCTTTAAAATGCTTCAGGAAACAAAGAAACTTAAAAAAACAGCTGGTCTGGGAGGTAGGTAAAATAAGACTGGCAAACTGTCTTTGTGATGAAAGCCAAGGGACACATCGCACTGTCCTCTCTACTCGAGTAGGTCTGAAATTTCCGGTAACAAAAACGTGTTGGAAGTCGCTCATAATCTTCTAGGATCCCTTCTATCTTTAAAAACATGTCTCACAACAATTAAATATGTATGCAAATTGGGAATACTGGGACATTTTTGTTAACTTTCGATGTTATTTTCTAGACTATCCAGATTGCAAAGGCCCAATTTTTGAAGGTCATGGAAAGATTTAAACAGACATGATTCTGATGGTAAATGTATGAAAATTGCATTTGTTGATCTAACATTAAACTAAGAAAGCAAAAAAAAAAAAATTTAATGTTGCATATTATCCATGGGTTTCTAATTTGTTGAATGGGACAGGGTCAGAGATTAGCATCCATTATGGATTGAATCCTGAAGAATCTGAATCTACTTGGAAGTCACAGAGCAAATTAATGGCAGAGTTGGGATTCTAACACCAAGGTTTTAAACCAGTACCTGGGGCTCTCCAAAGCCTGTGTGGCCATTAGAGCTAAATAATATACTAGGTGACATTGAGAACTTCCACCTTGTAGATGTATTTAGCAATTTTTTATTCATCTAATTATGAAGAAATTGTTATATCAATAATGCTACTGAAAATTTTCAGTTCAGGAATTTTAGGCCCCTCTTGTATAAATCCTATACAATAAAATTAACTCTATAAGAAGAAATTAAAAGATAAATTATTAGAGTAATTAAAAAGGAAGCAAGAACCAATTATATACTGACTATTAAAAAACCTTGAAATATAAAGACATAGATAGGTTAAAAGTAGGGTAGAAAAAAAATATATCATGCAAACTCTAACCCAGGGGTGTCAAACTCATTTTCACCGGGGGCCACATCAGCCTCGCAGTTGCCTTCAAAGGGCCGAATGTAATTTTCACTCCTTAACAGTTAAGGAGTAGTTTCATTTATACAGTCCTGAAATTATTTCGGCCCTTTGAAGGCAACCACGAGGCTGATGTGGCCCCCGGTGAAAATGAGTTTGACATCCCTGCTCTAACCAAAAGAAAAATGGGAGTGGCTGTATTAATATCAAAGTAGACTTCAGAACAAGAAATACAGTCCAAGATGTACAGGGGCAATACATAATGATAAAGGGGCCAGGCGCCAAGAAGTCATCCCAAACGTATGCACTGGGCAATAGAGGTTTAAAATACATGAAGCAACTAGACTGATAGAACTGAACAGTGAAATAGAAAAATCCACAACCCTTGAGCTCACCACAAGGTCTGCCAACTAAACCTCAGAGTCTCATATTAAGCTGGGTCTTCTGAAGGCGCCAAAGTAGTCCCCCTGGCACATACCAGAAGGCAAAAAAACAGTTCTTTCTTAAGAAAGCATCCTCAATGTAGGCCCTCAGTACTCCAAGTGATTAAAATCGACCAAATATGAGTTCGCAGTGAAAGATCACCAAACATATGGGGAAATAAGCCACCATGAACAAAAGTTCAGAAACAATAAACTCAGAACTCCAAGAACTTGAGTATTGGAATTATCAGACACAGAATACAAAATTCATTTGTATGAAGAGGGAAAAGTTTGCAGAGCTGAGGGACAAAAGGAGAATGAGAAAGCAACAAAACAGAAATGTGCCTACTTTTTTTTAAAAGAGCTAAATAGATCTTTAAACTGTAATCACCGACACAAAGCCTGAGTGAGTGGGTAAAATGGCAGAACAGATGCAGCGGAAAAGAAAATTAACAAACACGAGGCTGGGTTACAAGAGATAGCACAGACTGCAGAGAGAGACAGGGAAATAAAGCACGTGCCGCAGGCGGACCCGGCACTCATTGCTGCCGAACCTGTCTTGGCCTCGCACCTTCCTCCCTGAACAACACGAGCTTTGGCACCCTGGCTTCTCCACAAACTACTGGACCCTGGCAGTCGCTCAGCCACCATGCCCAGCCAGCCAGCAGCAAGGTCAGTGTCCATGCAGGCTCCGGGGGCTCAGGCTCCTGGATCTGTGTGTCTCACTCTACCAGTGTGTGTGGCAACTGAGGGTCTGGGGGCCCGACTGTGGGGATGAGCAGGGATCTGGCGGGCATGGGGGATCATCCAGGATGAGAAGATGACTATTCAATGCCTACATGACTGCCTGGTTGCCGACCTAGAAAGGATGAAAAGCCTGGAGGCTGATAATCAGAGACTGCAGACCAAGATCTGGGAACACCTGGAGAAGAAGAGACCCCAGGTCAGAGACTGCAAGTATTATTTCAAGATCATCGAGGACTTGAGGGCTCAGACCTTTGCAAGTTCTGTGGACAATGCTGGTATCATTCTGCAGATTGACAATGCCCCAAATGGCTGCTGATGACTTCAGAGTCAAGTATGACAGGGAGCTGGCCATGCACCAGTCAGTGGGGAGTGACATCAATGGGCTCTGAAAGGACACTCACTGATGACATCGATGTCAGTTGGCTGCAGCTGGAGACAGAGATCAAGGCTCTCAAGGAGAAGTGCTCTCCATAAAGAAGAACCATGAGGAAGAAATGAATGGTCTACAAAACCAGACTGTTGACTCTGGGCTGACCGTGGAGTTGGATGCCCCCAAATCTCAGGGCCCCAGGAAGATCATGGCGGACACCTGGGTCCAGTATGACAAGCTGGCTCAGAAGAACCAAGAGGAGCTAGGCAAGTACTGGTCTCGGCAGACTGAGGAGAGCACCACAGTGATCACCTCACAGACTGCTGACACAGAAGCTGCTGAGATGACACTCACACAGCTGAGACGTACGACCCAGTCCTCGGAGACCAACCTAGACTCCAGGAGAAACCTGCAGGCCAGCTTGGAGAACAGCCTGAGGAAGTGGAGATGCATTATGCCAGGTGGGTGGAACAGCACAACGGGATCTGCTGCACCTGGAGTCAGAACCAGCCCAGACCCGGGCAGAGGGGCAGCACCAGGCCTGGGTGTACCAGGCCCTGAACATCAAAGTCAAGCTGGAGGCTGAGATCGCCACCTACCACCCCCTGCTGGAATAAGGGGAGGACTTGGATCTTGGTGACACCCTGGACATTAGCAACTCCATGCAGTCCAAAAGACCACACTTGCAGGACCGTGGACAGCAACGTGGTGTCTGCGGTCATTGACACCAAAGTTCCGAGACGTTAAGGCAGCTGATGAGGCGCACCTGTTGGGGGTTAGGAGGCCAATTAAAAGTTCAGAGATCATCATTAAAAAAACAATGTGCCATGTATCAAGTGGCATGAATGAAAATAAGGCTTATTCTAAACACATTTTGTGAAACTGAAGAACACAAAAGAGAAGAAAAATTCTTAAATGCTATGGTAACCATATTATTTATTGTCTAAACTGGGACACTCTTTTGGAGTCATTATCCTAAGACAACAGACTTACACTGGGCTGTCCTGGGCAAACCCAGAGACAGGGTCATCCTATGGAAGGGCCATGACACAAGAAGACACCTCCACGGAATGATAATTAGACTGACAGCAGAATTCTCACCTGCAGCAATGGAAGCCAGAAAACTGCCAAATCCTACCTAAAAAATGCTGAGAGCAAACTGCTATGGATTTTGAATTATGCACTCAGAAAACCTATGTTTCAAGAATAAAGCAGAAATAAAGACATCTTCAGGTAAACAAAAACTGAGAGTGTATTCCACTACACCTTCGAAGAGAATGGTAAAAGATCTTCAGAAAGGAAAGAGAAATAAAAATCTGCTGCAGGAGCAGAGAGCGAGATTTAAGAAGGAAGGAAGGAACAAAGAAACAGAGAAGTTAGTAAACGTGTGTGTGCGCATGTACACCTAAAGCAGATATTGTCTGTATAAGACGATAATGTCTAATTTGATGGGTAAAAATAAAGCTGAAATGCTGGGCAAAAGCAGCATATATTCATAAATTGGCAAGAGTGGTCACAAGCAAATGTTCTAAAGTTTTTTATGACCCTGGGAGAGAAAAATTAGGATTAACTTTATTACAGTAAAATACTAATGGTAACAACTAAAATAAAAGAAGTCATATCTGTAACTTCCAAACCAGTGGAAGAGGTAAAATGAACAAGAAAAAAAATCCCATAAAAGAACAATTAACAAACCTGATAATACCAAGTATTGGCAAGGTTGTGGAGTGATGGGAAGTTTCTACATGCTTTTACATGTGACATTATCTTAGTAAAATGAAATATGCATACATTACAGCCCAGCAGTTCCACTTAGGTATGTACGAGGGTATAGTAGAAAATCTCATGTACATATGTATAGAAACGGGAATGCCTTTAGCATCATTGTTCATAATATTAAAAACAAGAAACAACCCTACATTAGTTTGCTGGGGCTGCCGTAAAGAAGTCCCACTGGGAGCCTCAAACAACAGAAATTTACTTCTTCACAGTTTTGGAGGCTAGAAGTCCGAGTTCAAGGTGTAGGCAGGTTTGCTTCCTTCTAAGGCCTCTTTCTTCTCGGCTTGCAGATGGCTGCCTTCTTGCTGTGTCCTCAGCTGGTCTTCCCTCTGTTCATCACACCCCTGCTGCCTTTTTGCGTGTCCAGTTTCCCTCCCTATGTGTTAGGGCCTATCCGAAGGGCCTCATTTTAACGTCCTCTTGTTAAAGGTTCTGTCTCCCAATCCAGTCCCACTCCAAGGTGCTGGGGGTCAGGACTTCAGCATGCGAGTTTTAGAGAACACAGTCCAACCTACACCAAACCCAAGTGTATGGCAGCAGGAGCACAGATAAAAGTTTGGGATAATTACTCAGAGAAACACTGTACAGCAGTTAACACGAGTGACATCAGCTGCACGTGATGAGATGGGTAATATGACCCGGAAAAAGCGTGTCATGCAAGACTAGCTCCATTATGATACCATTTTTTACATAAGAAAAGGCAAAACTAAAAGAAAATAATATAGGGATATATACATAGGATATCACTATTTTTAGAAGATAAAGGAATGATAACTACAAAATTCAATAGGGAATTTTTTAATTCTTCTTGGGGAGAAGCAGGAGGATGGTACTCAGGAAAACTCCACAGTATTGCTAATTTTTTAATTCATAAGTTGGGTGGTAGACATTTAATAAATCACTATTTATACATATTTACATCATCATATATAATATTCACATATAAAATATAAATGTATCTAATTATTATAGAGACTCTTTTTCATGTATCGAATATTACATAATATTAGGTATTAAAAACCCCTTATGGCCCTGGCCAGTATGGCTCAGTTGGTTGAAGCATCATCCCATAACCAGAGGGTTGCGGGTTCAATCCCCAGTCCAAGCATGTACGGGAGGCAACCAGTCGGTGCTTCTCTCTCGCATCAAAGTTTCTCTCTCTCCCTCCCTCTCTCTCTAAAAGCAGTGAAAAAAAAGTCCTCAGATGAGGATGAAAATAATAATTTTTTAAAATTTTTAAACCCTCTAATGATAATATATTTCATGTAAATCCGAGAATGGGTGCTAACTCATTTATATTATTTCAATATTGTCCTAATTTTTGTAATGTTCTTCGAATAATTTAGTGTGGGGTGTAGAATTATAAGACATCTTTGTAGAGAAGAGAACGTGTCTCTGGAACATGACTACCCATACATCAGATTCTTCCCTTCTTATGCAGTTCAAACATAATACGTTTGTGATTTTATCCCACCCATAGTGATAGCATACAGAATCTATTTCTCTTACTCCCCTTTTCCTTGTAAACTAATGACTGTGATAGTGTAATTCTAATGATTACTTTTTTTAGAGCTGGTTTCTCAGCCTCGGCACTATTGACAATCAGGGCGGGTAATTCTTCGCTATGGGAAACTGAGCCGGCGTAGGATGTTTAGCAGCATCCCTGGACTTCACCACTAGATGTCAGTAGCATACCCCTACCCTCAAACCCTGGTCGGGACAATAAAAAATGTTGCCAGGCATTGACAAATGTCCCTTGGGACAAAAATCACCCGTTTCAGAACCACTGTTCTTGAGCATTCCTGGTGCAAATAATACTTAGATAGCCCACACTGAAATTAATTTTTTCATATCTTACCCCACTTTCATTTCTTGCCAAATAAATCTGTTTTGTTCCTTAATATAAGATCTTAGTGAACCACCAAAACAATGCTGACCACACTATTCATTTTGATTTTTTTAATGCTTTATTTCACAAAGGAGCTGTGGGTGCAGAGTGAGGAGAAAGCACTTGAGTTTCTCTGTGTTTTCCTGGTAACAAACCTTAAAGTTTGATTTTCTACAGCTGTGGATTAATCCATACTTTTACTTAAATTTTTCCAATTATGTCATGGGAAGGTAAAATATATGCAGGAAGTCTTCTTTCTACTTTTTCATATAGAGCTCTTTATACATTTACAATAAACACTTTTCTTAAAATGGATTCACCAGAAATGAAATTATTGGCTCAAGCTTACGGCTAGTTTTAGCGCTATTGAATGCACTGCCTTTACCAAAGGGTTGTACCAGTTCACACCAGCACGATCTATGGTTTGAAATAATACTATTTAGTAGATAACTCTACTAAAACAATAAGACGTTTTCCAACTACCCTGAGGATATTGTCTTTCTTGTTTCTTTGGAATGCTTTCCAATTTCTAGAAACTTAATTTCAAAGAGGACATTTCTTCGACATGATGAAGGCAACATACAAAAAACTACAGATAACATCACACTCAGTTATGAAAGGTCGACAGTTTTCCCCCAAGTCAGGAACAAGACGAGCATGCTCATTCTTGCCACTTCTGTCCAACATAGTACAGGAATCCTCACCAGAGCAATTCGGCAAGAAAAAGAAATAAAAGGAATCCAGATTGGAAAGAAGAAGTAAAACTCTGTTTGCAGACGACATGATCTCGTATGTGGAAAACTTGAAAGGGTTCACACAAAAACCTGTTAGAATTAATA
The DNA here is from genome assembly GCA_007922815.1 of Macrotus californicus. Taxonomy (NCBI): domain Eukaryota; kingdom Metazoa; phylum Chordata; class Mammalia; order Chiroptera; family Phyllostomidae; genus Macrotus; species Macrotus californicus. The sequence continues at coordinate 1,461 of VMDR010018262.1, read as the reverse complement.
AATGAATTCAACAACGTTGCAGAACACAAAATCAACACAGGAAAATTAACTCAGTTCTTTTTCGATTTTATTTATTTATTTTTAGAGAGAGGGGAAGGGAGGGAGAAAGAGAGAGAAGCATCGATGTGTGGGAGAAACATCGACTGGTTGCCTCTCATGCACCCCCCACCAGGGAGCCAGCCCTCAACCCAGGCATGTGCCCTGACCGGGAATTGGCAACTTTTGGTTCACAGGTAGGCACTTAGTCCACCAAGCCACACCAACCAGGGCAAAATCAGTTCAATTTTTATATACAAACAATGAACAATCTAAAAGGGAAATTTAACAAAGTATTCCATTTACAGTGGCATCAAACAGAATAAACACTTTGGAAAAAATTTAAGGAGGCAAAAGACTTATACACTGAAACTATAAAACAGTCCTGAAAGAAATTAAAGAAGACATAAATAAATGGAAAGACATCCTATATTACTGAAGGAAAATTTAATATTGTTAAGACGACAATACGATCCAAAGTGATATACAGATTCAAGGTAATCTCTATCAAAATCCCAATGATGATTTTTGCAGAAACAGAAAAATTCATATGGAATTTCAAGGGACTCTAAATAGCCAAGATACTCTTTAGGAAAAGCACAGAGTTGGAAGTTGTCACACTCCCTCATTTCAGAACTTACTACAGAACATCAGTAATTAAAACAGTGGGGTAGTGGCATAAGTACAAACATAGAAACCAATGGAATGGAACATAGTGCCCAAAAATAAACTCTCACATAATATGGCCGATTGATTTTTGACAAGGGCGCCAAGGCCATTCACAGGGGAGATGGGATAGTGTTTTCAACAAATGGTACTGAAAAAACTGGATAGCCTCATACCACGTACAAAAATGAACTCAAAAACTTAATCGGCAACCTAGACTTAAGAGGTAAAATCTATCAAACTTTTAGAAGAAAACATAGGAGAAAATCTTCATAATTTCAAATCTGGTGATAATTTAAGGGATATAACACCCAGTCTTATTGAAATATAACACCTATTTTTATGTAACACTTTCCAAAAATGACATTAAATGACACACAAACCAATAGAACAAGAAACCCCAGGAAGAGGCCCTCCTGTCCCTCAGAACTTAAACACAATCGCAAAGGCACTGCAGGTCGTTGGGGAAGGCCAAGGCTGGGAGGACCCTTGGCCCAGAATTTGGGAAGAAAGTGCATTTAGGTCATCATCTCACAATATTTTGTGAGATTAATAAATTTATTTTTTTAAAGCCTAATTATATTTAGATCATCACCTTACAATATACACCAAAGAAAAACCATAACAAAAACCAGCAGAAAAAAAAGAACTTAGTATTTATTGAGACTTTAAATGAAGTGGCCTTTCTAAAATGCAACATTTTTTTAAAGCATAAGGAAAAGATCAGCAGATGTGACAGCAACAGCAACAAAGGCAAAA
>VMDR010018261.1:0-19333 GCA_007922815.1 Macrotus californicus | reverse complement strand
AGCATTCTATTGCTTAGCCTGTGTGTTATTTATACAGTTGTTAACATCATAGTAATTTATTTTATTTAGTTCTTTGAGAAGCCAGTAACATTGACAAATATCTCAGTGCGGAGGAAGAGAGAGCAAATAAATGTTAGGTATGATATGCATCAGGACATATGGATAACTTTCTAAATTCAAGAAGCAGATTGAAGAGAACGTTTTCTATTTCTTAAGCAGTTTAACATCTTGATATCAAAACAATAGGAAAAGGAAATAATAGTCTAATCTCATTCAAGACTATCATGGAAATATTCTAAAGTTGCTAATAATCTAAGCAAAGTAAGTTGCATTGTATAAAAAAGATAATACATCATTACTAACTTGAGTTTATCTCTGGAATGCAAGCTTGCTTTAATAATACAAACTCAGTGTAATTTACCACAACAGATATTTGGCTGGTTACATGATAGAGACACAAAAATCAAAAGCTTTTCTCCAAGTTGGCAATATCCAGTTAGTATTAGAAGGAACATATTAAACAGTTTCCTTACATGGTGACAAAATTTCATAAAATCCCTGAGAATAAATTTAATGAGAAAGGTACGGGCCCAGTGTAAATACAAACCCTTATTAAAGGGCATGAATCTTGAATGGCTGCAGAGACTTGTTTTTAGTAAGTGATGATGCTAATATTTAAAGTAATTCATCCCAAATTAATTTCCAAATTCACTGCATTTGCACTCTATCTTAGTTTTCTTATTTATACTCTTGAGATATACCTGACATTTGTTTCAAGTGTACAACACAATGGTCTGATATTTTTATATATTGACATGATCACAATAAGTTTAGTTAACATCTATTGCCACGTGTAGTTACAAATTTTGTGTGTGTGTGATGAGAAGTTTTATGATCTACTTGCTTTCATCTATACAATCCAGTATTATTATAGTCACCATGCTGTACATTGCACTTGTGTCTTATTTTTAAAATTTAATCTTCATTGTATTTTTTTCCATTATCATTTAGTCCCCTTTTACCGTCCTTCCCCCAGCAATCACCACTCTGTAGTCCATATCCATGAGTCCTTTTTCCTTTTTGCTCGATCCTGTCACCCCCCCCAAACCTCCACCTCCCCTTCCCACTAGTTGTCATTTCTCCCTCTATACGTCTGTCACTGTTTTGCTTGTTAGTTCAGTTTGTTCATTCGATTCCACATATGAGTGAAATCATTTGGTATTTATTTTTCTCTGACTGGCTTATTTCACTTAGCATAATGTTCTCCAGGTCCATCCATGCTGTTGCAAATGGTAAAATTTTCTTTTCTACAGCCAAGTAGAATTCCATTGCAAAATCTCAGATACTACTTGTAGAAATTTTTTTTATCAGATATATCTCCCCAAATAAGGGAAACAAAAGAAAAAAATAAACAAATGGGACTACATCAAACTAAAAAGGTTTTGCACAGCAAAGGAAAATGGCAACAAAATGACAAAGAACCCACAGAATGGGAGAACATATTTGCTGATACATCTGATAAAGGGTTAATACCCAAAGTTTACAAAATACTTACAAGACTCAAGACCAGAACATCAGCCCAATTGAAAAATGGGCAAAGGACCTGAGTAGACACTTCTCCAAAGAGCACATACACATGGCCAATAGACAGATGAAAAGATGCTCAATGTCACTAGTCATCAGAAAAATGCAAATTAAAACCACAATGAGATACCATTTCACACCTATCGGAATGGCTATCATCAATAAATCAACAAGTGCTGGCGAGATGTGGAGGAAGGGGAACACTTGTTCTTTTGGTAGTAGTGCAGACCAGTACAGCCGCTGGAAAGCAGTGGGGAGATAACCTCAAAAAAGCTACAACAAACGGATCTGCCTTTTGACCCAGCATTCCCACTTCTGGGAGTATATCCGAAGGTACCCAAACACTAATTTGAAAGAACATAAGCACCTCTATGTTCATTGCAGCATTATTTACAATGACCAAGATATGGAAGCAGTTCAAGTGTCCATCAGTAGATGAGTGGATAAAACAACTGTGGGTCTTTTTATTTTATAACCAGAAGTTTATATCTTTTTACCACTCTAAAACATTTGACCCACCCTGCCTCGTAATCACTGGTCTGTTATATATATATGAGTACAGATTTTTGTTTTGTTTTAAGATTCCACATGTAAGTGCAGTCATATATATTTTTCTTTGAATCATTTCACTTGGCATAACACCCTCAAGGTCCATCTATGTTGTTGCAAATGTCAAGATTTCCTTTTATGGCTAAATAATATTCTACTGCATGTGTGTGTGTAATATATAAATAAAATGGTCTGGAAAAAGTCCAGCCATTGTTTATATAATGAGAACGGTTTGTGCAGCATCAGTGTAATCTGGCAGCCAAGGAGAGTGGGTTGGAATGTGCATGTGTGAAAAAGGACAATCTCACTGTCCTAGTCAGAGGGCAATAGACCCTGTTGAGTGAGCATGTGTACTGTGTGGCCATCGCATTCAAAATGACTGAGTTAGTAGAGCAACAAATCTGCATCAAATTTTGCGTTACACTTGAACATTCCTCAGTGGAAATTTCAGATGATTCAGAAGGCTGCAGCTATGGGCAACTGGTGATTGGCATCTTCATCACGACAACGTGCTCGCTCATGCATCATGTCTCGTGCAGAGTGTTTTTGGTGAAACATCAAATCACCCAGGTGATTCAGCCCCCCTACAGCTAACTTTTGTGCACTGCTACTTCTGGCTTTTCCCAAAACTTAAATCACCTTTCAAAGGGAACAGGGTTAAGACCATCGATAAGATTCAGGAAAATATGACTGAGCAATGGCAATTGGAAGAACTTTGTGAAGTCTCAAGGTGCCTACTTTGAAAGGGGCTGAGGTGTCATCGTCCTATGTACAATATTTCTTGTAACCTGTACCTTCAATAAATGTGTCTATTTTTCATAGTACATTGCTGGAAACTTTCTGGACAGACTATATATATGAAGTCATGTATATATGTGACTTTATGCATTCATCCATTGTTAAACACATTGTTTTCATGTTTTGGCTATTGTAAATCATGCTCCAATGAAAATGGGGTGCATGTATCTTTCAAGTCAGGGTTTTCATTTTCTTTGGATAAATACCCAGAATTAGAATTGCTTGATCATATGGTTATTCTGTTACAATTTCCTGAGGAAACTTCATACTATTTTTCATAGTGGCTGAGACCTATTTACATTCCCACCAACAATGCATAAGGGTTTCCTTTTCTCCACATTCTTGCCAACACTCATTTGTCTTTTTGACAATAGCCATTTTGGCAGGTGTCAGGTAATAGCTCACTGTGGTTTTGATTTGCATTTCCCTGATTATTAGGATGTTGAGCATCTTTTCATGTGTCTGTTGTTAATATGTATATCTTTGGAGGAATGTCTGCTTAGATAATTTTGTACATTTTTTATTCTTTAAGATTTTATTATTTTTTAGAGAGAAGGGAAGGGAAAGAGAAAGAGACGGAGAGAAACATCAATGTGTGGTTGCCTCTCATGTGCCCCTCCACTGGGGACCTGGCTTGCAACCCAGTCATGTGCCCTGACTGGGAATTGAACCAGCGACCCTTTGGTTTGCAGGCCCACACTTGATCCACTGAGCTATACCAGCTAGGGCCCTTTGCTTATTTTTTAATTGGATTGTTTTCTTTTGATGTTGAGTTTTATAAGCTTTTTATATGTTTTGGATATTAAGTTCTTATTGGATATATCATTTGCAAATATCTTCTCCAATTCAATAGGTTGCATTTCATTTTGTTTTGGTTCCTTTGGCTGTACAGAAGCTTTTTGGTTTGATGGAGTTCTTTTTTGGCTTTTGTTGCTTTTGCTTGAGATGACATGCAGAAAAATATTGCTGAGGCCAATATCAAAGAATTTACTGCCTATGTTTTCTTTTAGGAGTTTTATGTTTTCAGGTCTTACATTTAAGTTTTCGATTGATTTTGAGTTTATTTTTGTATATGGTGTAAGAAAATGTTTGTTTCATTTTATTGCATGTTTCAGTCCAATTTTCTCAGTACCATTTGTTTTTATTTTTTTTATATTTAATATATTTTATTGATTATGCTATTACAGTTGTCCCATCTTCCCCCCCCCCCTTCGCCCTGCACACCGCTTCCCCCCCCACACTCCCCCTCTTTAGTTCATGTCCATGGGTCATATATATGAGTTCTTTGGCTTCTACATTTCCTATACTACTCTTAACCTCCCCCTGTCTATCATTCTACTACCATTTATGCTTCTTATTCCCTGTACCTTTTCCCCCTCTCTCCCCACCCACCACCCTGATGATAAGCCTCCATGTGATCTCCGTTTCTGTGATTCTGTTCCTGTTCTAGTTGTTTGCTTAGTTTGTTTTTGTTTTTGTTTTAGGTTCAGTTGTCAATAGCTGTGAGTTTGTTGTCATTTTACTGTTCCTATTTTTTATCTTCTTTTTCTTTGATAAGTCCCTTTAACATTTCATATAATAAGGGCTTGGTGATGATGAACTCCTTGAACTTGACCTTATCTGGGAAGCACTTTATCTGCCCTTCCATTCTGAATGATAGCTTTGCTGGATAGAGTAATCTTGGATGTAGGTCCTTGGCTTTCATGACTTGGAATACTTCTTGCCAGCCCCTTCTTGCCTGCAAGGTTTCTTTTGAGAAATCAGCTGACAGTCTGATGGGCACTCCTTTGTAGGTTACTGTCTCCTTTTCTGTTGCTGCTTTGAAGATTCTCTCTTTATCTTTCATCTTGGGTAATGTAATGATGATGTGCCTTGGTGTGTGCTTCCTTGGGTCCAACTTCTTTGGGACTCTCTGAGCTTCCTGGACTTTCTGGAAGTCTATTTCCTTTGCCAAATTAGGGAAGTTCTTCATTATTTGTTCAAATAAGTTTTCAATTTCTTGCTGTTCCTCTTCTCTTTCTGGCACCCCTATGATTCGGATATTGGAACGTTTAAAGACATCCTGGAGGTTCCTAAGTCTCAACTCATTTTTTTGAATTCTTCATTTTGAATTCCTCATTTGTTTCTTCATTGTGTTGTCCTGGAATGTTTCTTTCTTGCTTCTGGTCCACACCATTCATTTGAGTCCCGTTTTTCTTCCCATCCCTGTTGGTTCCCTGTACATTTTCCTTCATTTCCCTTATTGTAGCTTTCATTTGTTTATCTAATTTGTGACCAAATTCAAGCAAGTCTGTGAGCATTCTGATTACCAGTGTTTTGAACTGTGCATCTGATAGGCTGGCTATCTCTTCGTCACTTAGTTGTATTTTTTCTGGAGCTTTGATCTGTTCTTTCATTTGGGCTATTTTTGTTGTCTTGGCGCACCTGTTACATAGTAAGGGGCAGAGCCTTAGGTGTTCACCAGGGCGGGGCAGCCACATTGCTGCGTAGTGACGCTGTTTGTGGGGGAGGGGTCTGAGAGGGAACAATGGAGCTCTCTCTGCTCTCTGCTGGTTTTCAGCGACCCTCTGCACCACCCACAGTCAAACTGGGCCCCTCTGGTGCTGATTCTGGCACTGATTCCCAGGTAGTTGGACTTGTGTACGCTCTAGGACCCTGTGGGTCTCTCCAATGAGCTCTCCTGTGAGTCTGGGAGTGTCTCCCGCTGCCGCCGCCTCAACCCCCACAGGAACTTTCAATCAGAGGTTTTGAGGCTTTATTTCCCCGAGCTGGAACTCTGGGTTGCGGGATCTGTCTCGCTCCCCAGTTGATCCTCCTGGTTTATCCTCACGAGGGAGTGGGACGCCCAGTCTGCAGCCGCCACCTCTCCTGGCCAGCCACCACCCTGCCGCGCGAGTCCTCTCCGCCCCTCCTACAGGTCTGGATGTATGTTTCTACTTTAATTTCTTGGTTGTCGGACTTCCATACAGTTCGATTTTCTGTCAGTTCTTGTTGTTTTTTTTTTTTAAATTTGTTGTTGTCTTTCTTTTGGTTGTGCGAGGAGGCACAGTGTGTCTACCTATGCCTCCATCTTGGCCGGAAGTTCCTCATTACCATTTATTGAAGAGAATATTCTTTTCCTATTGTTTATTTTTGCCTCCTTTGTCATAGATTGACCACATAAGAGTGTGTTTGTATCTAGGTCTTCTGTTCTGTCCCATTAACCTATGTGTCTGTTTTTATGTCAGTACCATACTATTTTGATTACTATAGCTTTGTAGTATAGTTTGAAATCAGGGTACATACTTCCAAGTTTGTTTTTTTCCCCCCTCAAGGTTACTATGGCTCTTCGGTGTTCTTTGTGGATCCATATGAACTTTAGGAATATTTCTTCTAGTTCTGTGAAAAATGTAATTTGACAGGGATTTCATTGAATCTGTAGATTGCTTTGAGTATGGACATTTTAATGATATTCTTTCAATCCGTGTTCTTCCATTTATACATGTCTTCTTCAGTTTCCTACATGAATACGTTACAGTTTTAGAGAATAGGCCTTTTATCTTCTTGGTTCTGTTTATTCCTAGGTATTTTATTTTATTTTTTTAATTATTTTTTTTAACACTAGGAAGATAAAATCAACATTTATTGTTACTTCTCCACAATCTTTTTCCACTTATATCTAAACTATCATAATCTTAACTTCTAAACAGTTTGGTTCCAGAGTACCTAAGGTGTTCTCAAAACAAACCCTACCCATTCTTCAGCAGTTATGTCTTTGTTCTTTCTTTAAACAAATCAAACAAAAACAGATAAATGAGAGATCCAATTTCTTCAAATTAGTGATTTTGATAAAATTCTTCACACACATGACAGTCATTTCTCAGTGAGGTTTTTAGAAATGGATTAAGATGAGAATAGCCACAGTCCAATTTTCTTCACAAACTTGAATTTTGTTAGCTTACAGAGTTTGCGGTATTTTGCTATTTTTGATGCAATTGTTAACATGATTGTTTTTTAAAAATTTCTTTTTTTGGTAATTTGTTATTGTGCAGAAATACAACAGATTTTTGAATATTGATTTTGTATCCTTCAGCTTTACTGAATTTATTTATAGGTTCTAATAGTTTTTATTGGAATATTTAGTTTTCTATATTAAATATCATGTCATCTGCAAATAGTGACAGTTTTACTTCTTTCTTTCCAATTTGTATGCCTTTTTTTTTCCCTTGTCTGCTTGCTATGGCTAGCATTTCCAATACTATGTGGGATGAGAGTGGTGAGAGTGGGTATCCTTTTCTTGCTTCTGATCTTAGAAGAGAAGAAGCTATAGTTTTTCACTGTTGGATATGATGAGCTGTGGGTGTGTCATATATGGCCTTTATTATTTTAAAGTTTGTTTTTTATACCCACTTTTGTTCAGAGTTTTTTTTTAAATCATAAGTGGATATTGAATTTTTTCAAATGCTTTTCTGTATCGAAATAATATTTTTATCCTTTATTTTGCTTATATGGTATATTACATTGATTGATTTGCTAATATTGAACCATCCTTGCATCCCTGGAATTAATTCCACTTGATCATAACATGTGGCCTTTTTAATGTATGGCTGGATTTGGTTTGCTAATATTTTGTTGAGGATTTTTATATCTATGTTTATCAGGGATTTGGGTGTGTAATTTGTTGCTGCTATTGTGTCTTTGTCTGGTTTTGGCATCAGGATAAGGCTAGCCTCATAGAATGAGTATGGAAGCTTAATCTCCTCTTCATGATGTTTTCAAAAAACTTATACCAGTTTTTTGGAATAGTTTAAGAAGTGTAGGTATTCTTTTTTGAATATTTGGTAGAATTCACCCGTGAAACCACCTCGTCCTGGACTTCTGTTTCTTAGGGAGTTTTTTGATTGTTGATTTAATTTTGTATCTAGTAATCAATCTGAGTTTTCTGTTTTGTCTTGATTCAGTCTTGGCAAATCGTATGTTTCTAGAAATTTATTCGTTCTAGGTTGTTTGATTTTTTGGCATGTAATTGTTCATAATATCCTCTTATAATCTTTTGTATTTCTGTGGTGTTGGTTGTCCCTGCTCTTTATTTTTGAGTTTATTTGGGCTCTCCTTAATGTGTCTGTCTAAAGATTTATCTATTTTGTTTATCTTCTCAAAGAATCAACTCTTAGTTTTGTTGATTTTTTTAAAGATTCTATTTCATTTATTTCTGCTCTGATCTTTATTACTTCCTTCTTTCTACTCGCTTTGAGCTTTCTTATTCTTTTTCTAGTTCCTTTAGGTGTAAGGTTAGATTTTTTTTTCCTTGTTTCAGAGGTAGATCTGTATCACTATGAATTTCCCCTAGATCTGCCTTGCTGTGTCCAAAAGATTTTGGATTATTGTGTTTCCATTTTTATTTGTCTCAAGATATTTTTTATTTTCTCCTTCATTTCTTCGTTAATCCACTGATTGTTTACCAGCATGTTTAGCCCCCACATGTTTGTGTTTATTCAGTTTTTTTCTTGGAATTTCTAGTTTTATACCCTTAGGATTGAAAAAAGATAGTTGACATGATTTGAATCTTTTAAAATTTATTGAGACTTGTTTTGTAGCCTAACGTGATGTATTGTAGAAAGTGTTCCATGTGCACCTGATAAGAATAAAACACACGTGGGTGGAATGATCTAAATATTGAGTACATCTGATCTTATGTGTGATTTAAGGCCACGGTTCCTTGTTGATCTTCTACCTGGATGATCAACGCATTGATGTAAGTGAATTGATAAAGTCTACTGTTACTGTGCAGCTGTCAGTCTCTTTCATGGTGTCTGTTAGCATTTGGTTAATATATTTAGGTGTTCCAACTTGGGGTGCGTAGTTGTTTACAAGTGTTGTACCCTGTTGTTTTATCGATCTCTTTATCATTATGTGATGCCCTCCTTTGTCTCTTGTTACAGCTCTTGTTTAAAGTCTGTTTTGTCTGATGTAAGTGTTGCTACTGCAGCTTTATTTTTGTTTCAACTTGCGTGAAATATCTTTTCCCAACCCTTTCCTTTCAGTCTGGGTGCCTTTCAGTCTGAAGTGAGTCTCTTGTGGACAGCATGTGAATGGGTCTTTTTTTATTTGTAGCCATTCAGCCACCCTATGTTTTCATTGGAGCCTCTAAAGTAATTATGGATAGGTGTGCACTTACTGCCTTTTCATTAACTGTGTTCTTGGTGTTTCTGTAGCCCCTCTCTGTTCCTTTGTTCTTCTCTTGCTCTTTGTTCTTCTATATTGGTGACTTTCTTTAGGGACTTGTCTGGGGTTGTGTGTGTGTGTTTCTGTCTATTACAGGCTTTTGGTTTGCATTTACCACGAGATTCACATGGAGCAAGCCGTGTTTCTAGCAGTCTACTTTAAGTGGGTGGCTGCTGATATTTGAACATATTCCAAAAGCACTGCATTTTTTATTCACACCCCCATGTTTATGTTTTGACATTATATTTTACATATTTTGTGAGTGTATCTAATTTATTGCTGTAGTTACACTTGCTTTACTTTTGTTTTATAACCTTCATACTAGCTTTATAATTGGTCAATTCACTACATTTACTAAATGCTTGTCTTTATCGGTGAGGTTTTTTTCTTATATTTTCTTTTAGTGTTAGCTTTTTCTTTTCCACTTAAAGGAGTCCCTTTAACATTTCTTGTAATGTCCTTTTAGCGGTGGTGGAGTTCTTTACCTTTTGTGTCTGGGAAGCTCTCTCCTTGTGCAGAAGCTGTTCAGTCTGCCCTCACTTTTCCTTCAGGGGCAGCTGCTCTTTCTGTAGGTGTAGATTTGATGTGTTTGTGGAAGAAGGTGAGTTCAGATTGTTTCTATACCATCATGTTGGACTGGAAGACTGTTGTCTTCATTTTCTTTCATTAAAGTCTTACAGTTTTCAGGGTATAGACCTTTTACCTTCTTGGTTAATTTTATTTCTAGGTACCTTATCAAGTTTGCCACCACCACAAACCTCTGTTGCTCAGTAGTGTATAAAATATCTATCTCTTATGTGAAAGGGGGAAGTATTGATCTCTCAGTTTCCATCTTCAGTTGCTCAAGGGTGGTCCTATGGATGTGAAGGCTGCCCTTGCATGAATGCCCAGCAATTTTGATACCCCAAAGCCTCAGAAATCCCTGGTACAGCAGTGAGAAGTAGGTAGAATATACCTCAGCAGTGGCTTCATTAAAAAGAGTTGGGGCATTCCTAGCCTCCTTCCATAATTCATTCTTTAAAGCGAAATTAATCTTAAAACAAAATCACCTTATTTTCCTACTTAACATGTTCCAGTGTTTCTCAGGGATTTCCAGAAGAATATACTCTCCTTAGCATATCCTAGATGCCCTTCCATAATGGTCTGGCCTGTCCCTACGTTCCTAGAGCCGTCACTTACTGATTACTACTTCCCCATGTAAGTCCTTTCCAGGCCATGCCCCACTTTCGTTCCACTTCCTTGTCTATGCGTATTCCCTGTAGAGTGCCATTCCTCTCTATTTTTACTTACCTACCCTTCTTCTCAGGCTGGGTTATTCCCCTCATACATGTCCCAGTAACACTTTATGTTTACCTTCATCACAGGACTTACTGTATTCTGTTACTTTTGTTTCTTTGGTCTAATGTACCTGTTAAACTAGATTGTCAATTTCTAGCACAGAACTTGACAGGTAATAGATGCTTAAAAACTTGGAAGTGTTCCAGTATCTATGTGAAAGTTGTAAAGTGGGGAGAGCGAAGCAAGTATGTCACCGAGAAAAAGAATAACCACATGCCATGTATGTCTAAATACCTTTGGGGTTTTAGCTCCTCTCCGAAGATGTTAATCGAACATGTTCCTGTCAGGTGTGCCTTAGGAGGAATGCGGATTTTAAGCATTGCAGGAAGGGTTTTAGGTGAAGAGAGAAGCCGGTGTCAGCTCTGACATGCTAGAACGGTCCGAAGAACAGTCTTGTCATTGCTGATGGAAACAACATTTTGCAGATCACCTGCCTGCAAGAAGTGTGAAGCTGATCACCTGTGCAGTGATCTCTCAAAGACAGTGTTTCAGCCTTCCAGATATACATTGCACCCACACGCTGGAACAAGGGAAGCAGCCGCAGGAGCCTGGATGAAATTGGGCTGTAGACCAGGATAATTTTTGTAGAGTTTGAAATTGTGACTTAAGGTACTAATATTGTACTTCCCGAGGATTGGAGTCTCCCTGCCAAGAGGTGTAGCATTGCTATAACCCTGGAAAGTGTGGCAAAGACTTGGGAAAATAGTGCTGGCTGAGAGATTAGTTTTTACTTCCAAATAAATCTCACAGGCTGAATTCATTTGCAAAAGAATAGATTCAGCTTGATTTGTTTGGCTTTTGTGGTTTCAGCATTCATAGAGTTGTGCCAAATTTATTATCACTTAATTTTTTAAATGAATAATTGCATAATTCTTTACTTGATTAGAAAAACTAATGAAAGGTTATCAGTATTTTTAGTTTTAATGTTTCTAACGGTTACCTCCTAACTTTAAATAATGCAAAGCACTGCAATATCTTCAGCTGTCCACTTTAGGCAACAGTTATTTGCTGAACTTCTGAGAAGCTGAAATGTACACATTTATCTACTTCCGCTACAATTTCTTTGCTCCTCTTCCTCTAGTTTAAAACAATCATTATTTTTGTTTTATTTATTATTTTACTGAGACAGCAGAGCATAACTCTCAATGATGTTAGGTAACATTGAACATATTACTGAGTGCTTACTCGACTACAGGAACTGTTCTAAACACTTTGTATATATTAACAATTTTTCTCACATTGGACCCATGAAATAGAGATTAACTATCCCCATTTTTCAGACATGGGAACTGAGGCACAGGGCAGTTACATAACTTGCGCAAGGCTACTAGTCAGTAAATGGTAGAGCTGGGATGACTCAGTCATCTGTGCTAATTATTATGCTCCACTGTGTTCCCATAGAGGAGCCTATCAGGATACCTGGCCTTCCCTCCACTTCCACTTTCTCCACGTATCTACTGTCCCCTGCATCTGAGAGTGCGTTTATCCTCTTCACTCCCCATGCACACCGTGTTCACTTTCTGGAGCGAAATTATCATTCTTTCCTTTTTACACTCTGAGGCTCTTGTCCCTCAGAGGAAGCCCTATTTTCTATTTGCTCACAGGACCAGGAGGTGAAAAGGTAGCCCCGCCAAGTCCCGGCCATGGGGGCTTAGAATGGTGGTGCCGCTGTTGGGCGTGCCCTCCTGCACAGTGTCTGGGGCTCCAGTGTGAGGGGGGCCCCGGGTGGAGGGCCTCGTGGAAGCCAGAGGGCGCTGGTGGTGTGGGTGGAAGACGTTAAACTGTCTGCACTGAAAACATTTTTTCAGTATTGTCAAAATTAGTAACATATACGTTCTATTATGGAACATTTTTAAGTTTTCCAGGTTTGGCTTACAGGTTAATTCAGAGGTTCAACATTTAATGCACAGCATTTACATTACTATGACTAAGTGAATACTGTCCATTGGAGACACAAATGATGTGTTAGGATTATAAATTCAAAGTTTCAACCTTGGTGCCAGTCAAAGCCAATGATTCTCACAGCTAGTTCAAATGGATTTCCATTTCTGTCGGTAAGAAATTGCTCCTCCAATTGCTCAAAACCACGCCACATTTTAGTTTGCATGGTTTTGGGAACAAGACTTTCTTGTCAAGTCTTCTTGCGTTCCTCTTTGCTTTCTTTTGCCAGTCCCCACAACCACGACCTCTGCCACCCAATTTCTCTTCAGCTCCCTCCCTGTCTCCCTATCTTCCTCTTTACCTCTGATCTTGAATTTGGAGTCTGTGTTGCAGCTTCTGACTTCAGCTCTTTTTCTGCTACTTTTCTTCCTTCTGTAAATTCTAGGTCCCTGCTTCCTCAGCAGCCTTTCCTCCTCTTTCCACCTTCTTAGAAATATGTTCAAAACTCTCCTCTAGTGAGCTTTCCCTTCTGTCCACTTTTATCACATTTTTTCATGCTTTGTTATTGGAGTCTTTCTTGGGTAATCATGTGTGTTTAAGCTACATTTTGAGCTAGAATTCCTAATTTGGTACACATTCTAAATATAAAGTCAAAGTAGTGTGTGTGTGTGTGTAAAGTCTGAGATGTGTACAAATAGCATTATCACATAAAAAACCATTCGGTTCTTTCAATGCCTTAGATAAAGATGAATAAACATAAGACTTAGAAATACCTAAAAATTAATGAAGATCCTTTCAGAATATTCTTCTCCACCTCCCTCCTACCTTAGGCTAGTCACAGAGAATGCTTTGTTATTAGATCCATCATTAATTAGAGTTCTTATCAGATCAAGCACACTTATAGCACAATAATAACTGATGCTACATTGATGTCCTTAAGGCAATACAAGACCCCAAAGCATCTTCATAATTACTAGAACAAAGTTCAATTATATTCCAGGTTAATTGTAGTGCAAATTACTTAAAGCCAGGTCTATAGACATTTCTGATATATTTATTGTCCTGCCCTATTACAGAAAGGATTTGAGGTGTGTTACATAAAAACCTACTGCCCCCAAAGATAGAAAACAATGGCAGAAGGAGTAGGAATGGGAAGATGAAGTTATGGCTGAGGTCGGGACTCGGTGCGAGTGCCTGCAGAGTGTCTGGTGGATTTGTTAGAGCTGCACCACACGTTTTATTCTGAACGTCTAACAACGGAACAAAAGCCAGTCCGACCTCCAGCAGGACCAACCCCTTGATTCACAACACCTGTAAAACGAAAACAGTCTGCTGTGGAAGAGAGATATTGCCGGAATAAAGGCTGGGGCAACCTAACTTCCTATGGGCTCTGGTGGGAGACGTGTGTTTAATGTGTTACAGTAACTGTAGCAACACGAGGCACAGGGGAGTTGGAACAATAGGAACAAACAACTCTAGGACACAATGACAGCACTTTTGCCCTCCCTCTCCCACTCCCGCACCACAGTCGGCATCCCTCTGATGCCTGTTGATTCTCCCCACTCCTTTAGTGAAATTTGGCCCAGTAACTTGAGTTTTCTGTATCAGTCTCAGAAAACAAATTGTTTCCGTTCACTTTCAGTCACCCAATAGTCTCCTGTATAGTCTTTATGATGTTCAGTCTGCCAAGATGATAGGAACTCTGAACTTTATTTGAAGTTGAACTTTTCTTTTCCCACAGGTTGGACTGGAAGTCTTTCATCTTGGGTCTGTCAGGTCTTCACATTTTGTTTCTCTTCTTCCTTACAACCCCCTTTCCTGCTCCCATGACTAAGCTCTCCCAGATTCCTCTGATTTGGGGGGAAGAAGACGCCTGGGTCAGAAAGCATCTTACTTGGCTGCGAGTGCTGTGCCCACAATGTTGGTGCAAGTGCAGCTAGCGCCCCCTGCAGCCACCTCAGGGGATAGATTCTTCAGGGCCTGTCAGACCCCAGTCCCCTGAGCTCTCCACATTCCGGGAAACCCGGATCAAGCTCTATAGATGTCCTTAAAGCCCCTTCTCTAAGTTTGAGGTGAAGGGGGAACATCCTTTTCCCTCTCAATGGAAGAGGAAGGAAAAATGCCACAGCACTGCCTCTTCGAGGAAACCTTTTTATACCTTTGACCTGGTGTTAAGCTAAAAGCTGAAAAGCCAGTTTTCTGACACTTCCTCCACAAATCTCCTTTGTCATCTGTTATTTGTCTCTCAGCTTCCTGGTGGCCTCTGCTGAACCTGATACAAAAAAAGAGTCCCATTTTAATATCTTTTTACATTTTAAATACCGCTCTGCCACATAAGTGGTTGGGAACTATTGTAAAAGTGCCTTTCTGCTTTGAGTGCCAAAACAATGTGGTTCTGGGGTGAAGTAGTCCGCTAGTCCATGTGGATGGTGCTTCATTCTTCTTGATTTATCTATTTTCCCCATTTGAACTGTAGAATTGACACATAGTCATTTTCGAGAAGCATTGATGAGCAAAAAGGAAATTTATTAAAATTACTCTATCCCATCTTTCAGGGATAGTTCCTATTAACCTTGGTTTATATCCTTTTATATTCATTTACTATTATAATGGATTACCCTTGCTGTCTGAATCTCACTATCCAAATCTTTGTTTAAATTACTTATAAATTTTCCTCCAAAACTCGGCATCCGAAAAGAGAACTTATTATAACAAATCCACATTGTCACAGCAGCAAAACCATTTGATTTGTGCACAGATTCAGGGGAGACACTACAGAGCATGCGGTAGTAGATGCTCAGCTCTTTGCTCGATGACATTGCGTCTTGTGCTTGCACAGTTCAAACATGATGTGCATTATCTCATCACACTCCCTGTATTATTATAAGAAAATATGCTCTAAGAATGCTGAAAAGCCTGCAAAGAAAGTAGATAAGCCCATGAATTGCAGAAAACTATTGACAAAGGTGATTGAACCACAGAGTAAATTTTTAATGTTGATGAAATTGGGCTATTTTGGAAACGAATGCTACCCTTGTATTTTCATTTCAGAAAAGGAGGCAGAAGTGCCGGAACATAAAACATACAAAATTGGCTAATGCTACTTTAACATGAATGTGATGTTCAGCTAAAACTTCTGCTGGTGCATCCCTTCAAAAACCCCACTGCCTTTTAAGGACTACTGGAGAGTGAATCGCCTGCTGATGGTATTCAGCTCATAAAGACTGGGTGATCAAGGCAATGCTCAGTGATTGCTGGAGGAGCTGTCTCTATTCATCAAAGAGTGGGAAACTTGCAACCAAGGCTTTTTTGATAATAGGCAGTTCTCCCAGATGTCCTCCTACTGTTGACAGTTACAGAGACACTATCACAGTGGTCTTTTCGCCTCCAGCATTATGTCATTCTTACAGCCGCTGAACCTAGGAGTTGCTGCAGCCTTCTAAGCATATTGTTTATAGATGGTGATGCAGCGTGTGGCACTTATACGTTGATATATGGTGTGAGGATGCCAGCTACCCTGCTTCAATTAAGGATTTATGGAAGAGTTTTGACATTCAGAAGATCTTCAGATTTATCAACTGGGCTTCGAATGTATCATAACAAACAATGAATGGAGTACTGGCGAAACCAGTCCCACAATTGTTGCTGACTTCCAGGGTTTTGAGGAAGTGATTAATGCAAAGTAGAAATCCTAAATCTTGTGAGGAAGGCCAGATTTAGTGAGGTGGATGGTGCAAAGAACTTATGACCGAGAAACTTGTACAACCTGACGTGCGTTCAGTTCAGAAGAAGAGAAGGAAGAGGAACCATAAATACCTGTTGCTGGATTTTTAGAAAACTTGGCGGTATGCAGATGAAGTGGTTGTTCCTGCAACTTTTATTTTATTTTTGGGATCCATGGTTATCTATCATTTTGGATAATGGTTCGTAAGCATCCATTTCTAGACTCAAGTGCCAAAAACAGATGACTGTCCTCCAGATCCTTGGACTTGAGTTAGGTGATAGCAGGTGTTTGCCACTTCACTCACTCTCTGCTCACTCATTCCTGCTCACCTCCCTTCACCCACTCCTGCGCACCCGCCCAGAGCAGCCTCCCCACCACGTTTCTCCTCCTAAACTGCCTCTTATTTCATAAATAATGATTAAAAAAATTTCCATGTTTGCTTAGCTAACTGTTATTTGTATGCATTACATAACTTTAAAATATATGGTACTTTAAAATTTACATTTTAGTATATGCTTGCTGTGGTACAAGGAAAACTAATTTCTACCATGTTGTTGCATATCCCATGAAAATATATTCACTAAAAAGCCCGTGAAGTATTAAATAATGATGTAGTTAATGTTGCGTGTAATATATTTCAGCAGAAATCTTTGAGAATATTATTACATAGATGTTTTAAGAGTACTTAAATAAGTATTGGAAAATTGGTTGGGGTTTTTGGATAGGCTCAAAACAGGTTATAATAATTTTTTTTCATTTAAAATAATGGAATATTTTTGCTCATTCTCCCACTGCTTCCAAATTTGATATCCAACATATCAAACCAGGAAATGATTTAATTCAAGTAATAAAGAATGCCTGTATATTTATTTATAATTTACAAAAAATGGGATACTTCCTCATTGATTTGAATCTGCTCTTTCACAATACATGACCACATATGTATGTAAATAAATGATATACTTTGATGTTTATAAAAGTATATTATTTGCCCTATGGTGTAATGGACCAGCCAAGCCTCAGATCATCAGTCACCCCCACAGCTCCCTTTTGAAGGTTTCCTATTCGTGGCCCTCTGTTGAGGGAGCAGGACCGTATGGTTTTCATGAAAACAAAACAAAACAAAATGAGAAACTCTTTCTTCTCACCTGACTCCAATGCTTCAGTCACAAATGATTGAAGCAGAGGAGGGCACTTACCTGAGTTTGCAAACTCAAAAGCCAATAGAGGCCAGCAAGTAAGCAGGTAGATGCACGAGACAGCAGAGGGCTCATGGGAGGCTATGAAGAACTGGAGACAAAATCCCCTGTTTTAAGAGGGAGGCCAATGTGCAGCTTCTGCTAACAGTTGCCATCTAGAAATAAAGACTAAATATTACCCAGATCTTTGAATTTTTAAGAAAAGCTAAAATTTCCTATTTTTAAACAAAATTCCCTGATGTCACTGTGTGGGCCAACAGAGCCCAGGTCAAAGAAGTCATGTCTATGGCCTGGATTTAGTCTATGTGGTTTATTTGTAACCTCTGACCTTTCTAACAGCAGTCAGTGTATGGACATGCCAGTGACCCAGAACCTAGGGGATGGCCTGCCACTAAAGCGAAGTCAGGAACCATGGCAGTTAACACAACCAGTTGTGTTATTTTAAGACTTGAACATAGTTTAAGATTTTGTCAGGGACAATGGGGACAGAAGGGAGAAGATCCTCATGGAAAAGGTTGACAGGAAGAAAATAAAGCAGCAGATGCCAAGAATAAGAGAAAATTATGATTATTAAGGAGCTAAGTGATACGGAGTTGAAGGTGAGGTCGTGGGTTAGTAGGAGTAGTAGAACCAGTGAGAGAGTAGCTGAGCCCTGGCAGGGTTGGCAACCCGGAGTCGTGAGAAGATCAATGCTCTGGTGTCACAGGCTGCCGGCTCCTGCGTGACCCTTCAGGTCTTTTAACTTCATTCTGTCTTTGGGAAGCCTTAATGGATGACTTAAGCTTGCGCTTCCTGTGAGAAATTTTTTGGGTTCAACAGAAGCATAACTATGTGGATAACATTCCTAACTTCCTTTTCATGCCCTTAGTAGTTCCAATAAGTATTTGCTTACTTAAAGCAAATTGAACAAACCTTTGTTTATAACCCTCCAAAATTCTTAACAGTCTGAATGTACATAATTTATTTATCAACTCCTTATTGGTGAACATAAGATTGTTTCCAAATTTCAACTTACAGTAGTCCCCCCCTTATCCATGGATTCACTCTGTGAGGTTTCAGTTACGAGGGGTTCAGTACAGTTCACAAATATTAAATGAAAAATTTCAGGAATAAATAATGAATAAGTTTTCAGATGCACGCCATTCTTAGTAATGCCCAGATCTGTCCCATCCAGGATGCGAATCATTCCTTTGTCCTGCATATCCATCCACATGGTGTAGAGGCCACCCGTTAGTCACCCAGTGGCCGCCTAGATCATCACATTCGCTGTCGAGGTGTTGCGGGGCTTGTGGTCAGGTAACCCTTATTTTGCTTAATAATGGCTCCAAAGTGTAATATTCGTGATGCTGGTGATCCAGATCTGCCAAAGAGGAGCCATTTAGTGCTTCCATGACGTGAAAGTATGTGTGTGCATAGGAGAAAACTGTGTGTGTGCAGGGTGTGGTTTCAGGCATCCACTGGGGGTCTTGGAAGGAATTCCCTGCAGATAAGGAGGGATTATAGTGGACACAATTTTGTCATGAAAACCCTTGTACATTCATTGTAGTGTGTGTGGTATTCCTCAGGGTAAATTCCCAGAAGTAAAAATTTTCAGCCAAAGAATAGGTAGGCGCTCTAACAATTTGGATGTATATTGCCGAATTGCCATCTACAAAGACTATAGGCTGACCCTCCCACCAGTCATCCACGAGAGTGCTGCTCCTCTGCCTTTTCTAGTACTCGGTGGTATTTTCAATTTTAACTTTCACTAATATTTTGGGTGAAAAATACTGACTTGTTAGAGTCTTCTTTAGTTTATTGATAGTAATAGCTAATATTAATTTAGAGCTATGTGTCATAATTGTGCTATGAACTCTAAAGGCTTTATCTCATTTAATCTTCACAATACCCTGATGAGGGAACTTACTGGCACTCACACATCAGAGAAGTAGAAACAGCTGAGAGAGGCTTAATGTGATCAAACAGTAAGCAGTGTGATTTGTCCTCAGGTTTACCTAATGCAGATTGTGAAGTTCGTTCATTAATTAGCTTTTTTTTTTTAAGGTCACATATGCTG
>VMDR010018260.1:0-19336 GCA_007922815.1 Macrotus californicus | reverse complement strand
ATTGTAACCTACATACAAGTACTGTTCAAAGCATTTAGTTCTGATAACCTTTTATGCATGAGTCATTACCTCCATTTTTTAAAAGAAAACTAAAAAACAGGTAAGCTACCCAACATCACACAGATACTTTAGAGCCTAAGAATCATTTGCTTCCATATAGATCGGGGTTTTTCCACCTCAGCTCTACTGACATATCGGGATGAGTAACTCTTTCCTGTGGGAGACCCCTTTTTTCTGGGATTGCAGGATATATAACAGCCTCCCTGGGTTCTGTCCACTAGACGCCGGGTGTTCCCCTACCCCTAACTGTGGCAACCCAAAACGTTTCCAGGCATTGCAAATGTTCCCTGGAAGGCCAAGTCACCTGCAACTGAGAACTGGTAATACAGATTTATCGGTTTTGTACTCAATGCCACTTTAGAGTAACCCCTAAGTATAGTAAATAAAACAATGCCATAGAGATGGGCTTGAAAGGAAAATATTTTTAACAATTAAATGGACTTAACCAGCTTTTGGTTCACCAGATATATCACATTCTTAGGCTTTAGATGTCATCGAGGAGAAAAATGAGGTATCGTGAGAGGAGACTGATTGGAAGATGCCATTATAAAAAATTTAGGGGACTTGTAGGAGCTCCAAGGAGGAAGAGTCAGGTCACACTAGCACAGTCAAGGGGGCTGCATGGGGGGCAGCAGGGGACCGAGTCTTCTGGGTCAAACACTAATAAATCAAAGCGACTGGCCTGGAGCCCCTAAAAATCAGGGTCCCAAGGTAGACTGCCAAGTGTCTGTCTACACTATCGCCATTCAAGTTCATTTTTTCCCAAACAGCATCCTTAAGGACACTAACGTGTGAGACAGGAAGTAAGCAGTAGGTTTTCCAGGAAGAAGAGCTGTCATGGCCGCAGGCCCACGACTGAGGGGACTGAAGGGGTACAATGCAGCTGGGCCATAAGATTTGCAGAGAAGACGGATGCCTGGACAGAGCGCTGGCTGGCACCTTCTATGCTGTGCGAAGGGGCCTGAAATGCATCTTAGAAACACAAGCCACGGAACATGGAGGCTATAGAAGGATAGCAGGGTTAGATTTGCATTTAGAAGTCTTCCTTCCCTGAATAATTTTGAGGTTGGTTTGGAAGTCACTGCTTGTAAGAAAGCTGTGAAAAAGTCTGGCCAACACAGATGACCGGAGTCACAACATTATAATGAGACGTGGGAAAAGAATGCAGTTGAATGTGAATACAGAGGTAGCAGCCAGGCTGGGAATAATGTAGCACATGCAGATGAGGACAACGTGAGTAAGATTCTCACTGACTCCCAGATTTCTTGTTTTAGACACTAGGTAGCTGGACGCATTCACAGCAGATATCCAGGAGGAGGGGTAAGTGAGGAGGGATGGATGAAGAATTCACAAATAACCGGATGTGGACAAAACTGCTTATCATGCATCCATCAAGTGGAACCTCCTTCCATAACCCTTCACCGCTCTTTACCCTCTTCGGCCTCCCCTGCCTCCCTGTTCCCTCCTATAATCATCATGCTGTTGTTTGCATCTATGAGCTTTTTTTCCTTCTTTGCATAGCAAAGCCACATACTGACGATGTATTATGGAACTGTATACCTGAAACCTGTATAATTGTATTAGCCAACGTCGCCTCAATTAATTCAATTACAAAAAGGAAAAGGTGTTTATCACGTAGAGGTCCAATTTTAGCTTCCTTTTTGCCTTATTATGCTAAAAAGCAAATTGGCACGAGAGTTCGAAATTTAAGCAATTTTCAACGTGCGCTCGGCACCAGCCTGTCCCGTTGGCTCTGTTAAAATCGCCCCGCCTTCCACGCTGCTGCTGCCCGGGCCTACTTGGCAGTCACGGCACCTCGGTGTCGAACGGCGAAATGATTCTGCGCCACCTTCTTTTTCAATAATAATTTTGACCAGCTACCTGTACTTCCATTTTAGTGATTTAAACTGAATTTCTAAGACACATTTTTCATAAAAGCAGCAGTTCCACTGTTTTTCTGGTGGCCCCGCCCCCCGCAGTCATGCTCTCTAGGTCCACTACTCAATCCGCTGAGAAATTAGCCCTGGCGATGATAGGGACAACGTGCCTGAGAGGCCACTCTCCTGCAAGCACCACTTTCGGGCTCGTTGGCCTCACACTAGGTTTCCTGAAAACAGACTTGGAAATAGGACATTCTGTGCAGAATGCTTGCTGGGGTAGACTAGGGGAGATCTATCTTAGGTTTTTCCTTAATCCTAGAGCATGGCTCATCTTCAAAGCCATACTCTATTCTCCCAAGACTTGAGGTGTCCACAGTCTCAACAAAATAGGTAAGGTGTTCTGGGAGGTCTCCATCATCGGGTCGGGCTAGAACTCGAGTGTCTTTCAGCCCCACAGTCTCTGGTGGTGTTCTCAGCCCCTGGTCCCCAGAAGCAATGGCTCTCTACTAGACTTCTAGTGCTCCCCTCTGCACAGTGCACAGTGCACATTCTCCCTCAGTCATGAAAACATGGAGGACCCCCTTTGCATCCCCTCCTCCCCAGAACCTGCCCCGCTAACTTCACTCCCTTCAGCTGCCTGACAGCTCAACGAGGTGCTGTGCTGAGATACAACTTCAGTTTCCTGCACTGTGGCCGGCTCCCCCACCAGAAAGCGGGATTGTGTGAGGGGCTCCCCGTGTTCGTTTTCCTTTTCTCAAAATCACAGTCATCCACTACCTGCGATCCGAAGCCCGAAAACAATTGTCTCATGTCTTTTCTGCAATTTAATACTGTCTAAACTGAAAAGGCAAGTTTGGCTCCATTTAACATATAATGGCAAGAAGAGAAATTTTGAATGCTTCAATTTAATTAAAAGCTTCTATTTTTATCTCTTTGAAAATAAACTGACATACCAAATTCATTATAATTTTGAAAATATTTTTCAGTAACCTGCTGAAGTATTATTTATCTGTATAAAAATACTGGACAGATATTAATTCACAATTACATTAAAGCTTCTAGATGGAGAACATGTTGTTACTTAGCTTAGATTTCATTCTTCAGAAAGTCATCATCCAGATAGGGCATCAACTTTTACTATCACAAATAACTTACACTGAATATATTTATATTTATTCGATAGTCTAATAATCTGCCTCCCACAAAATTAACTCAATGATGATTTTCCTTTTTCTAATACATTGCAATGTGTCAATATATTTTAATTATTTGAAAATGAGTAAATGAATCTAAATGAGTAAGTAATTAAACGCCTTCCAATTACACTTCATGTGTGAAAGGTGGAGCAGTGTGCATCTCAGTATCAGGGCGACTGGCAAGCCATTCTGACGAGCGATTGGCTGTCTCTGCTTCAGCCAACAGCGAGTCAGTCCAGCTCTGCCCCTTGACTTCCACCCAGTACTATGGAAATTATTACCACAGATGGAGAAACTTGCAGATAGGATAAGTCTTTTGTGCAATCACAAACAGACACAATGGTGTAAGATAACCATGACTTACAGAAGAACAGAGTGTGCTTAACAGAGCACTCTCTCTTTTTCCCCAAATACAATGCGAGGGCAGGCACTGTATTTCTCGGTATATTCCCAAAACTAAGCGGCATTCTGATGAGTTGCATTAAAGTAAAGGTCAAGTAATAATGACAAGATTCCATCTAGTTCACTTTATCCTAGTTCGACATAAGCTCTGATTTATGTGATGTCACCTACCATCCATCAATCACCCATGCAACACCAAATACGGAGATGAAATAGCCAAGTAAATATATCTTTTTAAAAATACCGAGGGAAAAAATAAATAAAATCAGCTAGTAGGCTGTACATTGAGAAGACATGGCCCAAATCTCTTATTTGGAACACTTGTATTTTAAGGACTCTAAGCATTGCTGATTTTCTTTTTCTTGCATCAAATATTAACCACTTTATTCCCAGAATAGTTTTGTTAACATACTATAGTCTCAATGACTTTTGCTTCCCAAGAAAACCCCCAAGAGTTATTTTTCTTGAGTAGTTCTTACTGGTAAGCCTTGGGCACCTATGCTATAAATATTACTGGTTTCATGATATTTTATCAACTTATTCCCAGTCAATATCTCTGTTATCAAAGCAAATCCATTTAGATGAGATGAGCATAAAGAGAACAATGATTTAAAAATCAGGTAATTTTCTTGAGCAAGTATTAGATATCCAAACCACTTTTGGGGAACATGCAACTTCAAATTTCTGAAAGAAAGACATCATAATCTACAAAGTGCCTTCTTAACTTCTAGAATGTCTTGGGTTTCTGCAGTAAAATTAAGAACATTAGGAGGAAATTATTCAGAAATAAAGTGAATGACTGTTCTTCACATCTTCCCTCTAGGTGACAACAGGTAGACTTAGCATACGTGATCACTTTGGTTCAGACTCAGGGAAACAGAGGTTGGTCTGAAGAAACAAGAAAAGATTAGCAACGAACAAAAGCAGTGGGAAGGCTGCACCAGGCCGTAAGGACAGCGCATCACTCCATACCCACTACGACGTGCCACACTAACATCTAAAGAGGGGGTATTACAAGCGAATCTCAAAAACATAGTGGGATTTTGCATGTATATAACTTATAGTTTCATTCATTGTTCGGTTTAAGTAAAAAAATACATAAAATTTTACTGCATAGCATGCTTTCATTATTTGCTTCCCAAGTAGTTTTAACTTGATAATATTTGATGTTAAAAAGTATATACTTGGTATATCTGAAAAGATCGATGCATGTGCCCAAGGGACGCACAGAAAACTGCAAGCCAGCTCTGGGGGTCCCAGGGAGCTGCGGGAAGCGCACTATGACACTACGACCCGTAGGTCCATTCCTTGCACACTTGGTTCAGGATGCCCAAGGTAGCCCCCGAACCAGGCAGCGCCCAGTCAGGCCCACGAGTACATGGGCTCTCACACCAGAAATGACTTAGAAGGAGAAAATGCTTTAAAACAACTTCAGCAAGGAATAAGTTTGGCTCTCATGCATTTTAATGGCATTTAAAAGTCGTGTGATGACACGGAAGTAGTGCAATGACACAAGCAAACACTGTTCCTTTTTAATTTTCTTAAGACTCTCTTTTTTTAAGACCCTACTTCTACACATATATTTATTTATAAGGGAAAAAGTGGTCTTGTATTAATTAACAAAGAAATGTGATCATTTCCTCACTCAGACTTCGGTGTTCTGGATATTACACAGACATACGATGACAAAGGGTCTTGACTTCAGGGAAAAGAATGGTGAAAACCAATCTTTTTTATGTTGGTATTACTTTTGGTAAGGAATATAAAAGTATATATGTATTTGGATTCAAATATGAAACATCAGAAAGCACAAAACCTGATTTCAGAAGTCTGTGCTTGCTGGTCAGAAAGAATTTTTTTTTTTAAAAAAGAGGAAAACTAGTAACCATAAATCACCTTCTCAAAGTGTCCTAATATACTCCCTAGTATTTCCACATTTCTCTCACGAGTTTTTACCAACATCACTGTAAAGAAGCCCTTTAAGTTGCATGCCTTGAAAAAACCGGCTTTATTTTTCTTATGTATTGTCATGAAAAATAAAGAGGGGAGAAACTAAAATGCAAATGACTAAATAAATGAAATGTTTCCTACAAAAGTTTATAAATATATCATATAAAGTAAAATAGCTTGTCAATGGTTATAATATTTCACTTGCTATTAATTTTATATGCATGAAAGATCTTTCAAAGGGAAAATACTCCTCATATCTACAGTACATTTAATAAACATTTACAGAGTAACACCTTGTGCCTTCCACTCTCTTAGCCATGAACTTCAACAAAGCCAAAGCCATCGTTCCTTTGTCCAGAGGTCATGGCCGACCGGGTGGAAGAGACACAAACACCTCATTGCTGTAAGGGGGATGAACACCGCACTGCTAGGAATGAAAAATAACACAGCAGCATGTTTTAAAGTAACTCACGAAAATATCAATTTCTCTAATAAATCCTGTCTCATAATTTTTATTATGGAAATCATAAATGACTTTAAAGTCCCTAGTCCAAGAAGAATTATTCTTGTTAGTCCATGAGGAAAGCTAGGGGTCACATTTATAATGTTCAGAAAATGCCGCTGCGTTCGGCACACGATGACCGGCTGGCTGCTGTGCAGAGTCCCAGTGCCTCCTGAGCGCGGTGCCTGGGAGACAGCGGATGTGCACAGCTGACCAACAGACAATCGTTTTATGTTTAGAGGTGGTGCAGATTGCCACGGCCAGGATCAGAGGCATCAGCTATATGTGTATGTTATTGTTCTACACACAAAACTACAGGTGGATTATTGGCTTATTTTCCTCCTCATATGGTTAATTTACCCAGACCTTCGACATTTTAAGTGACAATATTCCATATGATCATTCACATAGTAAATGCCACTACAAAAATAGCATGTCTCTGTAATGCAAATGTTTTCTTTGTCAATTCACTTTATTTTCAAATTTTAGATGAAAACGGAATTTTTGAGACTGTTGCCATTTGCAGTACATCCCTGCACACTGGCTGGGGGCACCTGCCTTCCTACATAAGTATCCACATCTCATTTCAAGGCGAGATAGAATACTTTCAGAGGTTTTGATAACTCTTCATTTCTTATTCCCCAGTCCTGCTTTCTGAAGAAGCTGGGTATGTCTGCTTATGGATATAAAACTGCCTATCATCTCACTGATCCATTTTTTATATTTCCCTTACTACTTTTAAGAAAAATAGTTCACAGTGAGCAATGTCAATTGTTCAGGATTTCAATGAGGGAACACACAATGTTTTATTTTCATTTTATTTTTGTGACAGTGAGCTCTTTCTTAGTAGCTCTTTCTTGGTGCTAAATTCATAAAAGAAGCCCATTATTGGAACAATTAATATGCTTACAGGTGGTCCATAAAGTTCATTCTTCATAATAAAAAGTTCACAATGCTGAATGCAAAACAAATGAACATGCAGTGTGAATTTAATGGGAACTCATGTGGCTTGCATGACACATGCTTCTCACTACAGATGATAGCACTTTACATTTATGAGCATCTTAAATAACACCAAAGCAAAGGATCTGGTGTCTATGTTTTCCATAAGACAGTATTTCATGTAACAACACCCTCTCTACAAAGCTTGGATCAATATTCACTTAACAGAAAAAAAAAAAGTCACACATATTATTAGCATTATCTCTCCAGACATCACTTGTCACTGATATGTAGCCTAGGTACCAAGTGATATGCCATCAGTCATGGAAACAGCCCCTCCCACTACAATCCAGTCATGTCAGGGAGTGCAAAGGAAACTTGGAGAGTCGCTCACTTCAGCCCGGTAGCACACTGATAAATTTGTCAAGGTCAGTACTATGCCCAGGATTTAACATAAACCGTATACTTTATTTTTCTGTGTCTAAACTTGAACTTATTGAAATGCCAAGATCAGTCTTCATTACTTTGCACTCATGTACTTTTTAATATAATTATTAAGAGGAGGAGAGGAAGAAAAAAAGAAATAGAATAAAAAGGAAAAGATGATATTCACCGTTATCTAGAAAGCATGTAAATGTTGTTACTTATCTTTACTTGAAATCATCAATAACTAACAAAGATGTAGTAACTTGAGCAAACAAGGCTTATAATACTTTGTATGTACGATAAATAATTCAGAAAATAAGACCTGTGCTGACCAGACATTAAGAAGTACAATAGCATTGTTTGTTTACAGCTTCCTTCAAAGGGCTGGAAGGTCTTTGTTAAAAAGAACAAAGTCAACATTCAACTTATTGAGTTTTTATTACTTACCCGGGTTGATTCTAGACGTTGGAGGTATAGAATGGAAAAAGATGGGCAAAAGCTGACAATAAACTAATAAATAAAAGATATTGTTTGCCACGGTTGGTTATAGTGCAGTTCTTTGCCTGCTTGGAATAAATGTTCCCAAACTTAAAAGAGACACAAGAACCACTGAAAAAATCAGATGACTTGGATAGGAAAAAGGACAAGGGGGTAGGTGTGGTGATTTTATTTCAGATGATCAGGAACCTCACACACTTTCCCTGCAATGGTGAGATTGGTGCCAAGATCTAAAGAAGAACGTCAAGCTATCCTTGAGAACACGAGGCCTGTCCGGAAGAAGTCCAGCCACTGTTAATATAAAGAGAGCAGTTTGTGTGGCATCAGTGTAACCTGGCAGCCCAGGAGAGTGGACAGAAATGCACATGCATGAACAATGACGACTTCACTGTACTGGGCAGTGGGGGCAGTAGGCACCCTTGAGTGACATGTGTACTGTGAGTCCGTCACATTCAAAATGACTGAGTGAGTAGGGCAATCTGCATGAAATTTTGCGATAAGCTTGAATGTTCCCCAAAGAAACAATTTGGACGATTCAGAAGGCCACAGCTATGGGCCACTGGTGATTGGCAGCTTCCTTACGATAATATGTATGCTTATGCGTCACGTCTTCTGCAGAGTTTCTTGGCAAAACATCAAATTACCCAAGTGACTCAGCCCCACTGCAGCTCAGATTTGGCACTCTGCAACTTCTGGCTTTTCCTGAAACTAAAATCACCTTTGAAAGGGAAGAGATTTCAGACCATCGATGAGATTCAGAAAACTACAACAGGGCAGCTGATTGCAATTGGGAGAACTGTGTGAGGTCCTAAGGTGCCTATGTTGAGGGGGGACTGAGGTGTCATTGTCCTGTGTACAATGTTTCTTGTATCTTCTTCAGTAAATGTCTCTCTTTGTCATATTACATGACTGGGTATGTTCTGGATAGACCTCTCATTTCTACTGGGGGCAAAAGTGTTTCCTGAATGTAAGCCCTTGGGCAGCCTCTGCAGGGAGTGGCAGGAGGCTCACAAGGGACAGCAGGAAGGGGGTCTGGGAAGGAAGAGAGGGGCAGTGTGTGGAGGGCCTCGCTGCTCAGGGTAACAAGTGGTTACTAGGATGATATCTCATCTTTTTAAATGGTCAGATCTGCTGTTACTGGATTAAGAATGTCTGTGGTGAGGAAAAAGCACTGCCACTCATCAATAGTCTTCCCGCACAATTTCACCAAAACTTACCAGAGAGAGAGAACATTTTACATTAAAATATGAACAGAATGAAACATAAGAAGTTGTTTATGTTTTATAATTCATATTTCAACATTTGTGCAAAGGAAAATTTGTTCCAAATAGGTTTATATTGAGAAAGGAAGATGAACTGATTCCTGAACTACCTGTGATGGAACTTGGACGTATTACTTCATCATTCTGAGCCTCTGTGTTTTTTTATATGTAAAATAATGAGGGGGAAGCAGAGGATTTTGAAATGTTTCTTTATGCTCTGAAATGTTATGGTTTAAAAGTGGAAATAATATTGTAAAAATAGCATATATATATATCAGAATCAATATGAAAGGGCAAATTGCTAATCATCTGTAAAACTAAGACCTATATATTATATACCCATGCATGAATATGGTGTGAAAATAAAAGAAACATATGAAGCATGCAGAAATTTATTATTTTTTTTTTTTTTTAAATCACGGGAATGGAGAATTGTTCTTTCCACTACTTTAAATTTCAAGCACTTCTTCAAGGAACCAAAGAGCTATGCTGCCACCTACTGGCCAAATCGTTAGCACCTACAACATGTTGCAATTCCCTGTTTTTAATGACTGCAAAGAGTTAATAAATACCAACCCTGGGTCATAAGAGAGTCCTAACATTGTAAAACGAGGGCTATAAAACTATTTATACATTTATTTAAAGCAACGTACAGGTAAAATCTATTTAGATCTCTGTATTTGTTATACACCATAACGACACTGCTATTTTTCAGGTGCTCTTACCTGGTGATAATGCAACACATTTCTCATGGTCTTGCTAGGGGGGGAAACATCAGTGATACTCTGACCAATGCTCCAGTATTTTATTCCTTTACAGTAAGGAAAATAATGTACCTTCTGGGACTCCAAGAAATAATGCAGTTAGGCTCAGGAGCTGAGACATAAACTGCTGTGACGAAGGAAAATCCCAAAATCCTGGTTAATGACTAGCTATATAAGTGCTAATAATACACTGTTTGTTTGTTTTTTCTCTTTGCGCTTGCAGGTCCCTAAAATAGCGGAGGCACTTAAACCCCTTTCATTTAGAAACATTAGCGCCTAAGATTCTTCCAGAGGCTGCTGAGAAAGTAGCCATTTGCTCATCTTTAACTCCTTCTTTCCATTGGAAAAGGCACAACGGGGTGTTCAGTGTTCAAGGTGCTGCCCTGTGACTCCGCACAGGCAGCAAATCACCTTGGTAGTTTCATGCCCCCTCACCTTCACCACCCAGATGTGTGATCAGGGAGTCCTTAGACATGACTCTTAGTCTTTTGAAATTTGTCCCATCCCAAAGAAGCACTTTCTCTTTTTAAGAAATGGAAATTCTCCATCCTGGCTGATGTGGCTCAGTGAACTGAGTGTTGACCTGCGAACCAAAGGGTCACCGGTTTGATTCCCAGTCAGGGCACATGCCTGGGTTGCGGACCAGGTCCCCAGTAGGGGGCACGTGAGAGGCAACCACACATTGATGTTTCCCTCTCTTTCTCCTTCCCTTTGCCTCTCTCTAAAAATAAATAAATAAAATATTTGAAAAAAAACAGAAATTCTTCATTCCAATGAGGCAATATTTAACCTAAAAATCAAGAGAAAAATAATAATCAGGAATTTTTAAAAATTTAAGCTAGCACATTTTGTGTTCCACACTTTGCTTTGAAAATAGATCCTGATGTGTGTGTTTGCTGACTTCCACTTGAAACGCAAACGGGAGGCCCTGCAGATGGAAAGGGAGCATCAGATAACCTCTGTGCTTGCTCCCTGAGCAAAGCCGCTGAGACAGCCTGAGAGCCCCAGGCTACCCAGCTTTAAAGCTTCTGCCCCTGCACCCTTAATCAAATAGACCTTATCAGAAAGGCTTCTTTTGAACACTTGCTTTTACTTTTCCTTTAACAAAGCAAAGTGCCACATTTCCCCCAAATGTTTCATATTCTGCATGGTACTGAGGCCTTTGATAGGCATATTTGGACCTGATCAATGAAATACCAGAAACAGAAGCTGGGAAAAATTCCCATTTACT
This sequence comes from Macrotus californicus, assembly GCA_007922815.1. NCBI lineage: Eukaryota > Metazoa > Chordata > Mammalia > Chiroptera > Phyllostomidae > Macrotus > Macrotus californicus. The sequence goes on along the minus strand of VMDR010018260.1, from coordinate 8,223 downwards.
ACTGCACCAAGAAAAGTAAAGTACCTAGGGATAAACTTAACCAAGGAAGTAAAAGACCTGAACTCAGAAGACTATACAACACTGAAGAAAGAAGTTGAGGAAGACAGAAACAAATAGAAGCAGATATCATGTTCATGGATTGGAAAAATCAACATCATTAAAACGTCCAGACTACCCAAAGCAATCTATAGATTCAGGGCAATCCCTATTAAAACACCAATGGCATATTTCACAGATTTAGAACAAATATTTCAAAAATTTATATGGAACCATAAACAACCCCAAATAGTCACAGCAATTTTGAGAAAGAAGAACAAAGCAGGAGGGATCACAATACCTGATATCAAACTATATTACAAGGCCACTGTAATCAAAACAGTCTGGTACTAGCATAAGAATAGACACATAGACTAATGGAACAGAACAGAGAGCCCAGAAATAAAGCCAAGTCTCTATGGTCAATTAATATTCAACAAAGGGGGAAGAAGCATAAAATGGAGTAAAAAGAGCCTCTTCAACAAGTGGTGTTGGGAGATCTGGAATAGCACATACAAAAGAATAAAACTAGATCACCAACTTACATCACACACCAGAACGAAGTCAAAATGGATAAAAGACAAACATAAACCACTACACCATAAAAGTCCTAGAGAAAAACACAGGCAGTAACATTTCAGATATACCAAGCAGTAACATTTTCACCAATACATCCCCTAGGGCAAAGTAAATAAAGGAAAGAATAAACAAATGGCACTCTATCAAATTAAAAACCTTCTGCATGGCTAAAGAAAACATCATCAAAATACAAAGGGAACCAATCACATGGAAAAACATATTTGCCAATGATATCTTGGATAAGGGTTTCATATCCAAAATATATAAAGAACTCACATGACTCAACACCAGGAAGACAAACAATCCAATTTAAAAAATGGGCAAAGGACCTGAGCAGACATGTCTCCAAGGAGAGGACCTACAGAGGGCCCAAAGATATATGAAAGGATGCTCGGCATCAATAGCCATCAGAGAGATGTAAATGAGATACCACTTCACACTGGTCAGAATGGCCATCATAAACAAATCAACAAACAAGTGCTGGCAAGATTGTGGAGAAAAGGGAACCCTAGTGCAGTCCTGGGGGGAATGCAGACTGTGGCAGCCACTATGGAGAACAGTATGGAATTTCCTCAGAAAACTAAAAATAGAACTGCCTTTTGACCCAGCAATTCCACTGCCAGGACTATACTTTAAGAATCCAGAAACATCAATTCAAAAGAACCTATGCACCCCAATGTTCATAGCAACACAATTTACAATAGCCAAGTGCTGGAAGCAGTCTAAGTGCCCATCAACAGATAAGTGGATTAAAAAACTGTGATACATTTACGCAATTGAATACTAGCAGCAGAAAGAAAGAAGGAACCTTTTGCAACAGCATGGATGGAACTGGAGAGCATCATGCTAAGTGAAGTAAGTCAGGCAGTGAAAGACAAATATCCTATGATCTCACCTTTAACAGGAACCTAATGAACAAAACAAATCGACAAAATAGAACCAGAGGAATGGAAACAAAGAACAGGGTGACAGGGACCAGAGGGGATGGGGGCAGGGGAAGGGGGCAGGGGAAGGGAGGAAGGAGGGGAAGGGCCTCGTTGAAGAACACGTGTAAATGACCCATGCACATGGACAACGGGGTAGGAGTTTGGGATTCACTGTGGGAGCAGAGAGTACGGGTGGACGGGGGTGGGGTAGAGCAATGGTGGAAAATTGGGACAACTATAATAGAACAACAATAACAATTTTAAAAAATGATAGTAAAATAGACACATTATTTCTTATTCCATGTTATTATACACATGTTTCCCTCTTGTCATTTTCTCTCAATACCTCTGTCTCTACTTATTATCTCTTACTTCTGTGTCTCCCCCCATCATTCAGTATTTTAAAACACTGAATTATCAAATCTACTGGGGCAGGCACAACAATCCATCTCTTCAATTTTTATATACAACCTCAACTTAAACCTACGCACTAATTCTTAAATAACTGACATGACCTTTTAACCAGAATTTAAAAAACTAATTTCAGTCATGATGACGTGCCAAGGGATAGAGAAATTTGAATATCACCCTTTAGGGTTCTTATCTCTTGTGCTGCCTGTATCTGAATTTTTTCTGAAATACAGTGGAGTCTTTTGAAAATAACCTTTGTTGCTCACGATTCAGAAAATGAAATGAGAATTATCTAATTAACATATTCTTAATTTTACACTAATTAGAAAGTAAATCCTTGATATTTACTGTTGTTTTAAGAAAGCAATTACAGTCCTGGCTGGTGTGACTCAGTGGATTGAGTACTGACCTACCAACCAAAGAGTCGCCAGTTGGATTCCCAGTCAGGGTACATACCTGGTTTGCAGGCCAGGTCCCCAGTAGGGGGCGTGCAGGAGGCAATCACACACTGATGTTTCTCTCCTTCTCTTTCTCCCTCCCTTTCCCTCTCTAAAAATAAATAAATAAAATCTTTAAAAAAAAAAGAAAGCAATTATATTTTTGATTGTTCACACTAATTATTGCATCTAATCTAACATAAGCGTTTTTCGTTGCGTTAGATCTCTATAAATATTTTATTTCAACCATAACATGGCATTAATATTTAGTACCTAATTTATTTTAAATGTTCTTTTACTATACATATAGTAGACATGATATCATAGAACCTTTGTATCAAGTTTTTGGAGGCAAAATTGACAAAATTGTAAGACATTTAAAGGGCACATCACAATGTTTGATACATTCACACGTTGTGAAAGGACTCTCTCCATCTGGTTAACATCCGCCACTTCATCTATTTCTTTGTGTGTGTGTGCGGTCCAACTCTCTCAGGAAGTCTCAATTTCATAATAAAATAGTAACTTTAGTCACCCCGTTTTACATTAGCTCTTTAAACCTGCCTCATCTGACAGCTGAAAGTCTGGACCCTTTACCAGCCTCTCCCTATTTCCTTCACCACCCAGCTCCTGGCGACCACCTTTCCACTCCCTGTTGTCATGAGTTAGACTTGTTTGGTTTGTTTTTTATTCCACATATAATGCCAGGTAGTATTAGTCTCTATCTTTCTCTCTCTGGCTTATTTCACTTAGCATGATATTCCCTAGCTCCAGCTATGCTATTACAAATGGCAGAATTTCCTTCTTTTTCACGACTGAATAATATTCCATTATGTACATTCAATATCTTCTTTATCCATTCATTCACTGATAGACAGGTGAGTGATACTGCAAGGAACATGGGAGTAGAGGTATCTGATATTCTGTTCTTTTAATTTTTTAAGGAATCTCCATACAAATTTACATTCTCATGCAATAGAAAACACTACAGGTATTTTCTTTTTTTTTATTGATATTTTAATTGTATTGTATTTTTCTACTACCATTTAGTTCCCTTATAGCTCCTGCCCCCTACGATCACAACACTGTTGTCCATGTCCACGAGTCCTTATCCTTTTTGTTCCAACCCTCCACCCCCAACCCTACCCTCCTCAGCTGACATCCTGCTCTCCATCTGTGCGCCTGTTTCTATTTTGCTTGTTAGTTTAGTTTGTTCATTAGATTCCACATATGGGTGAAATCATATGGTATTTGTCTTTCTCTGACTAGCTTATTTCACTTAGCATAATGTTCTCTAGGTCCATACATACTGTCACAAAGGGTAAAAGTTTCTTCTTTTTTACAGCCAAGTAGTATTCCATTGTGAAAATGTCCCATAGTTGTTTTATCCACTCATCTACTGGTGGACACTTGGACTGCTTCCATATCTTGGCAATTGTAAATAACACTGCAATGAACATTGCGGTGCTTATGTTCTTTCAAATTAATGTTTGGGGTTCCTTCGGATATATTCCCAGAAGTGGGATTGCTGAGTCAAAAGGCAGATCCATTTTTAATTTTTTGAGGTATTTGCATACTGCTTTCCACAGTGGCTGCACCAATCTGCATTCCCACCAACAGTGCAAAAGGATTCCCCTTTCTCCACATCCTCACCAGCACTTGTTGTTTGTTGATTTATTGATGACAGCCATTCTGACAGGTGTGAGATGGTATCTCATTGTGGTTTTAATTTGCATTTCTCTGATGATTAGTGATGTTGAGCATCTTTTCTTTTTCTTTCATGTTTTTATTGTTCAAGTACAGTTGTCTCCATGCTTCCCCCACTACTCCCCCCACCCCACCCATCCCCACCTCCCACCCTCAATCCTACCCCCTTTGGCTTTGTCCATGGATCCTTTATACATGTTCCCTGATGACCCTTCCCCTATTTTCCCCTCTCTGAGCATCTTTTCATATGTCTATTGGTCATCTGGATATCCTTTTTAGAGAAGTGTCTATTCAGGTCCTTTGCCCAATTTTTAATTGGGGTTTTTTTGGTGTTGAGTTTTGTAAGTTCTTTATAAATGTTGGATAGTAACCCTTTATCAGAAGGAGCCTTGATCTGAACAATATAACTTCATTGTTGGACAAAGAAAAGTAAAATTTAATCAAGTTCCAAATGTTATAAGCATTTAAATATTAATCGTTTCACATGTTGGATAATAATACTAGTATCTCCTTCTGTTTCATTCCTATTATAACAACCCCCACATATCTCTTGTGATAACTTTCACTCATTGCTGTTCATGTAGCGGACAAGTTGAGATCTGAGGTCCATGTTAATGTTGACATACAAATGTTCAGAGGAACGAGTGAGGTTACTCAGGCAAAACGCACAAACAGGTGAAAAGACGTAGAAGCGGTCCCTGTGTTGTGTGCATGTGTGGTGGCTCTGGCGCTATATTCAGATAAAAGCTGTTCCAACATATTAAAATAACGCTTTGGGCTCCAGTGGTTTACAAATATCACCAGACCACACTCACCTAACCTCCCTTACCTTTGACTACTTCGCTCTTAGGCCTGATGCTTTTGGAAGTCTATTCATAGTGATACTTAAAGGCTCCAGGAAGACTGTTCATTGGCAGAGACAATGATACCAATGCTCAACACACAGAGGCACACGTCAGACTCTGCCTATGAAAACATGGCTTGCTGAGGGTGGGTGGTAGGTCTCCCCACCACGTGACTTCATCATAAAACGTCAGAGAGCACAAAGAAGGTGCCTCTCACAGCTTGTTGAAGGGGGTTAGGAAGAAGGATGGCGAGGGGGGCGGATAGAGGACTAAAAGGACGGTTTATATAAACTACTGAATTAAGTCAATTTTATTCTCACAATTTTAAGATGAAATATGTTAAATAAAGATAAAAGAATGTCCACTAGGTAAGATGTGTCTCAAAATGTAATTTATATAGCCTTACCTTTCACACACAGTATTCCTAAGACATTAACTTTATCTTGAGTTTAAAATTACTTCAAATTTCACCAGGATATGACTCCACAGCTTAATTAAAATGCAAAGGGAACAAAAATCCCATTTATGGCACCTTCCTGTCCACCTACCATACTTTCACCTGAGTGAGTTCAGATCCTGATAGTGCTCAGATCGCTCAACCTGCTGTGAGGAGTTAGAGGCAGGGGTAAAAAAAATTCACTGTTTTCTATGTCATTTTGTGCCTGCCCTGAGTTAAAATTAAAGGTAAGTGACTAGTCCACTCTAACCTTCTCCAAATGACACCTGTAAACAAACATATCCTTAAATGAAAACCTTCTCAAAGTGTCTTAATTTTCTGTCACTGTATTTATGGGCATCCTCAAAGATTGTATGTAAATCACATGAGAAGAGTCCAGTGATCATTTCCTTTCTTTTTATTCCATAGCACATTAATGAGAGATACGGAGAATTATTTAGAGGAGAGAAATTCCAGGCATGGGGGTAAAATAGTTCACAGGGCACTTGGGCTTAATTTTGCAACACATACACACACACAATCGTTTTGCACAAAAAAATTGTGTCACACTCCCAGATGTTGTCTCTAATCTCATTCACTTACTCAATAGCTGCTATCATTGGTAATCAGAAAAACTTAGAAACGGGGTACTGGAGAGCTGAGCCTGCTCCAAATCTATTCAAAACCCACCTAATTAAAGCAAGACTGTTTAGCCTATTGAAGAATTATAAAAATTATGAATAATAACTTGGATTTTTCCCCAAGGGGGAAATGTATAAGCTATTGTTCCTATATTTAAATCACCGGCAACACAGTTGGGATAATAAGTCATTTACACACACACACACTACCTTGTCGCATTAATACAACCTCCCAGGTTCAAGGAAATTGCTGTCTTAGAACTGGGATGGGGAAAAGAAAGGAAGGTCAAAATGAAGATTCCTTCATCCAGAGTCCTTGAACTTGAGTTAGGACTGGACAGAAAGGCAGATTAGAGTAGTCAAGGAGACTTGCAATGTGGGAAGGAAGAAAAGTATGGAGTCATTAATAACTCTACTCAAGTCAGCATCTCACAGTGTGGGAACTTATGCACTAATCTCTTCTTTTATTTCACTGTGTTTTATTTCACTTATTCCTATCTGGGGGTCAGTGGGAAAAACATATGCAAATTATATAAGACTATAATATTAATAAACATATTTTATAAAAGGCATTTTTTCTCATTAGTTTTAAAATAAATGTAATAATTAAATTATGTCTTCTTACATGGTATGCTGAATTTTTATTAAAAAAAAAACTATGTCTGCATTACTTATACCTAACAAGCCTAAAAAATGATGTCGGGACAAGTAAATTGAAGTATATTGAAGTATATTGCATGCAACATGGCAAATATTTTGCAAACTCTTTCAACCTAATCAGTTCTTGGGTTTGATTTTAACTTAATTCTAAAATGACTATGTTTTGTATATTAATAAATGCATTGTTCATAGGACAGATAGATATAATATAAATAAGACATTAAATGTCAATAAATATGCAAATGAGATACACCCATCAAATACCACATGTAACAAATGAAGTGGGTAGATAACCAGTGGGTGGTGATTGAGGTGGTCCAGCCACAGCCCATGGTTCCCTGCCTCGGGCACCAGGACACTGTTCACTTCTTTGTGAAGTGATTTGAATAACATGACCCTAGTGCTTCTTTTGAGGCCCAATATTGCATGTCAGCAGATTTCACTTTAAGAAAAGTTTATGGGCTGAACACCCAACCTCATTTTTACTTGGCGGTTCTCACTTACTGTACATAGTTATGCTCTTTCCTTTTTTTTCATTTTTCTCCCTCCAGAGTAACCTATGAAGTGGGGTCCACTAGGAATAATTTATTGTTAAGTTATTATAAACATGAATTGATCTTGGTCCAAGTGCTTTGGGTACATGTGTTCAAAGGGGGACATATATTTTTAATGAAGACAGAGAGTAGATGACCTAGACATTGTAAAACATCAATTAAAGTAAATATTTGATAGTCCTCAAAACAAAACATCCAATAAGATCAAATAATTTTCTCATGGGAAAGACAGACAAAAAATCAGCTTCTTTTCATGTTTTGGAAAAAGCACCCTGAAGAATGGGGCAGGGGGGAGCTGTGCACGACGTGCGACATGTGCGGGGCCATGCCTCTCTTCGTTCCCTCTGTCACCGCCACTGTGCAGTTTGTTTACGGGGGGCCTCATTAGTGGTTCTTTACAGCTGACCCCTGCTGCAGAGGGTATTGCCACTCCACAGGCTTCTATCACACAATTTTCTGGCTGTGTCAAAAGCATATGTCAGAGCAGAAAGGGCAGAGATAAACCTTGGGGATCCCAGAGAGTGACACCTGGCTGCAATTCAATTTGTCGGGAAATGTAACACTGTGTCACGAAGCACCCACAAGCTTGGGTGAGCTTAAAATGACTCATTTGCTGGAGTTGAAAATTAACTCTAAGAACCCTCTGTGACAGTGTTCAGACTCCGAACAAACATAACGCTGAAATATTTAAACCCAGTGCAAATTATATTTTGATTCAAGACAATGAATATGCTTAATTAAACTGGCACTGAAATGTAAATATTTTAGCTCGTACCGCATTAACGCTAAAACCCTGGGAATTAAATTGCACATTTCTAATCTTTCATAATGATGGAATTCAAAATGTTATTGTTGTGTTTGTAAAGGAGCCCATTGTCAGGCAGCATATTCATTATGAGATGGTGGTTGCACATCTAATCCCGCAGCAGGGAAAGGGCCCCATGGTTTAATATTGTCCACAACAGCCATGAGAGGTTTCACCACAAAGACA
>VMDR010018259.1:0-19231 GCA_007922815.1 Macrotus californicus | reverse complement strand
TCGGGAAGAAAGTAACAATGTGATCATTTCTTCTAAGCACTTTCTTTTACATTATTTCATTTTAAGTAGTTGTGAACTATACCAAGTTCAATAACACTTTTTAAAGCTTTCATCATCCTGTATTCCTCTTTTATATTTGACCTTGACTGTGTGACTTTCTTGAAACTACCCCTTCCCCTCATGATTTTCGATGGCAGTGTGTTTTGGGTTCCTCTTTTGCTTTTCTAACCTTACTTTGTGTCCCCTTTCCTGGCTTCACCTCTGTATAGTTACCCATTGCTATAACAAATTACCTAAAATTTAGTGGCTTAAAATAGCAAATATTTACTACCTCACAGTTTCTGTGGGCCAGTAATACCACATCTATCTTACTTACATTCACAAGATAAACATTCGGTCAGTAAATGTTGTTGAATACTTCATATATGGATGCAGTTCTCGTTGAGGTTCTCATCGCTTCAAACCTAATTGGCTCCACCATCTTCTTTGCTGGCTTCCAACCTCTACCCCCCATGCTGCTGTTAAACTACCCTCTAAAGAAATTCGTGCTGCCGCGTCCCTAATCAATAACCAAATGTGACTCTCATTGGCCTAATCTTTAAGTTTATATTGGTCTTCTTGGCATTCAAAATGTTCCGTATACCTATTTATTCAACCATGTTTCTTAACAAACACCTACTTTACTCAAACTGGTTATTTATGCCTTGTACCACCCCCTGTCCCCGTCCCTAGTATTGTGTTCAGTTTTACTTCTTGCCTTTATTACTGACTTTCTCCCTCACCTACAATGCTTTCTCTCCTTGTGTTTTCATGTCTTACTGATTCTCTGAGCTCAATTCCTCATTATGTTCCTTTCGCCTTTTTCATAAAAGCCACTTTGGACTTCTCTGGCTCACTAGTTTTTACTCTTTTAATCCTGTTACAGGATTGAGCTCAGTATCAAACAGTGTATTTCTTTACCTTTATTTGGGTTAATTTCCCTTCCCAACTAGAATTCCAATTATCTCAGGGTAAAATCCTTTCATTTCTTCTGTCTCCATTGTACTGTGCTTTATAAGTACATGCTGGTTGATTGACTGAAAATTAGAAAACTTGACTTCAGCTGTAAAAAATTCTCTTTGTGATGCTGCTGGATGAATTTTAACTCCCAGAGCCATAAATGAGGATAAACTGGGACTTCAGGATGGTTTGTGACTACATTTCATCATCTTCATGAAGCAGCATTGCTGTATGAAGAGATTAATTTTTAAAATAGGTTCCCTCTGGCCTACTATCAAAACTGGCTTTTGGCCTTGAACTATCAAAGCTAGTTTCAGTGTAGCCTGGGGCACAACAGGTATTATTAAGTAGCAAGCAATTCAAGGTCTCTGATCCCTAGCCTGCTTCAGCAATGGGCCTGGCCAAGCCCTTTGGCATAGGTAAGTAGAACAAGGAATATACTTTTATCTTCTCTCTCTTGAAAGTTGCATGGATTCAATTCACAAAGAAAGGGCAGTAATTAAAATTTTGTGTCAGCATCTTCTCATTCACCTAGAAAAATGGAAGGCCGGCAATATGATACTATTGATCGAATCACAAGTACACAAACAGCCTGAAAATAATGTTGGGGCTAATCTTGTTCTGTAGTATTCCTGGCAAGTTTTGTCCCAGCCTTGGAGTATGAGGCCTGCGAGCCAGAGGGAACTAAAGCCTGTGTTCTTTTGGTGACTTTCATTTTGGCGGTGTGCTTTTGCTAAGAGAGAGCACTGTTCATCATCAGTTCCCACTAATACTACACTTTGTCCACTTAGAACTTCCTTGTTTTACCTCTCTCTCTACCTTTCTCATTCTCTGCATTATTTCTCCCCTAAAGCCATCGTTAGCGCGTTTGGTCATGGTGAGAAGATAAGAGCGACATTCAAATGTTCATTAGAACCATCTCAGATTCTTACTAGGTTTGTATTTGAGGGTTATTTATAATATCAGGTATGTGACTTAGGTTATGATTTGCACATTTTTGGTTTCCCTGTGGCTTAAGTTCTGGGGTTCATACAACAAAGTGTTTCCTCTTGTTATTTGTTCACGTAGGTGTTTCAGTCAAGGGTCCTTCCTGTATGTAGTACTGGAATATTTCAGTTAGAGAAATTAAGGGATATCGACAAGGTTAAAGCTCCTGATTCTTGCCTTTTATCCTTCCAGTAATAAGTTTTGGATATGTGCTCTGGAGAAGATAAAGGATGTCAGTTATGAATTTACCTGGTTACTGCCCAGAGTACTTCATCTCATACATCCTGTCTCTGAATTCCTTCCTGTGGAACCCTTGCACCTAAGGGCCGCCTCATAATAGCCAATCCGGTGGTAATAGCTCCATTACAGTCTTAGTTTTCTTCTTTATTCATCCTGTGCCTCTCACACACTCCACTCATCTACCCAGTGAGCAACCTCCAGCTGGATTTAAAGGCCAAAGAGGCTAAAAAGTGGGAGGAGAGAGTGAGGCAGGGAAGAGCAGAGCCAAACATGGAAGTGTCTGGAGGCAGGGTGAGCATCGTCCTCAAAGGCCTGAGGCCCTTGTCCGCCTCGGTCCTGTTGCCACTCTTTCCAAGTTTCTAAAAGGAGTTTGAAATGAAAATTAAACAAATCTGTTTAAATTTCAGGCCTCAACACTCAAATAAAAGTACTTTTCTGAAAATCTCCAATGAGGCCCTTAAAACCAAATCTCAGGGTTTTTGCCTCGTCTCCATCTTCCTGATCACTCTGCTGCATTTTATACAAGTTTGAATATTCCCTTCTTGAAAAAAAGGAAATAACTTATTGAACACAACTTTTCCCACATGAAATCTTGTCTAATCAGCCTCATTTGAAAGTGCACATTTTATTTGAGGGCATTTGCAAATTATCCCACCCCCACCAGCACTGGCCATATGAAAAATGCTTCCATATGCTAAAAGTTAGTGTGCTCGTTTGCGGGAGGGGAAGAAGAGGCAAATGTGCTTTGTTGACCTGCTGGCTTGTAAACGGGACGCTGCAGTGCGGGCAGGTTTGGCAGCGGCAGCCCCTGCAAACCCTCTGCAGGCTCGAGGCCTCGCCGCTGTGCAAGACGAGTGTACGGGGCTGGTTTTGCCTCTCAAAGGTCAGTTGCTAAAAAAGCAGTTGTGATCTGTGTATGGTTGTAAAGTATTTAAATACAGTTAGCATATACTACTAAACTCTGGTTTCTAACGGGTTTGAACATTTTAGATAACACCTTTCGTTTTCAGATTCTTTGTGTGTCTCAAGGCCTCTGTTTCCATCCCCACTGCTCTGGGCCCCCCGCACCTCGTGCCCTGATCATACCCATAGTTGTCTTCTCCCTGATCTCCCTAGCACGGGTCATTCCCCCTTTCAGCTTGTCCTGCCTGGTGCCGTAGGGTGATCTTCCTTAAATAACATTATGCCTTTTCCCATCAACTGATCTCATTTATCGTAATCTCACCAGTATTTCTCCCAAAGCCTGATTTATAGCTTCCTGTAAGGAGTCTTCATGATAATCTCATCTGGCCCTGTTTTTCCTCAGTGCTTTTCAACTAAATACCTAGTTTATTATATTTATGTTGATTTATTGAAGTTTTAAAAAATTGTTGTATGTGTATGTTCTTTTGTTTCTAAGTATATATTAGTGTGATAATAGAAGTGCTATCTTCGATTTCTTTCTGACTGGAATCTCATGTCCACTTCCACATGCCACTCACATAGTTTTCTCTGCTGTTACCGTTGTGCGGCATTTCCTCTTCCTCAAGTATACGTACACGCATCTCGTACTTCTGTTCAGAACCATTTGCTAGTAAGTTGAAGAGGTTGTGGCCTTTCACCCTAAATACTCTAGCTCACGTACATTAAGAACAAACATACCATTTTACATAACCACAGTATATTGATCAAATTTAGTACTCTGTTATTATCTAGGATATGGTTCATATTCAAATTTTGTCTTTTATCGCAGTATGACCTTTATGGCTGTTTTTTTCCCCCCGCTCCAAAGATTGGGGCATAGGGCTTTTTGTTGTTTGTTTGGTTTTTGTCAACATCTCTAGTTTTCTTTACTAGAGCAGCTTCTTAAGCTTTTCTTTGTTTTTTCTGACATTGACACTTTTGAAGAGTACCAGTCGTTAATTTTGTACAGTGTCTCATTTGGGTTTGCCTGTTTCCACTATGCCCAGTCCCTGCCTTGGGTGCAGGTTAATTCTCTGTGTGTGCACACATATGCTGTGTGCTCGTGTGTAAGTCTTCTTTCCAAACTAGACTGTAAAGCCCCTTGGAGACAAACATGATTCATCTTGTTCATTTTTGTTCTTCCTGCTTTCAAGCCACATAAACTTTGCCTATCATAAAAATTAAATATATTCATAAGTCAAAAGTTCTTACCCATTCTGTAGGTTAAAATGATGCTTTAAAACACACAGAGAAGAATATACCAGATTAATGAACTCTCAGTAGTTGAGGATGTCAAAGCATGCCATGGTGACAATAGAAGCATTACATTTTCTTTGATAGAGTCTTGAAGGACATTGGCTGCTACAGAGTGTAATCTGATGTGGGCATGCACAGGACACTGTGAGTCCTGTGCTGATTGACATGTGTGATTTCTTTCCGCCATTCTTCTAAGGAAACCCTTAGCAATAATAATATTCAGCCTCTTTTCCATACACAGGGCTCCAAAACAGCATTTGGGTCTGACCTGCTATTGTAGTGGACAGTGAAATTAGCATGAAAGGTCTTAGACGTTAAAAATATGTTTCTCAAGCTTGGGAGTACCTAAGGTTGTCAAGAAAAGGTCTTTTATTATCCTTACGCTCTCATTATCAAGTAAGCCAAGTTAGGAGGGAGTGACTAATCCAAAGTTTTAGGGATAAGCACTAGTCAGAAATTTTTCGTTTTGAAGTCAGTGCCTGAAAAGAGCATTTTAGAGGTCTGACACCCATTTCTTGTTTGTAAAGGTTCAGAGAAAGCTTGAGTTTGTTATTTGGGGTTATTGAGGATTTGTAAGTTGGTAGGATTTCAGGAACATTGTTTTCTCTTGTTTTGATGAAGAACATTTAATATACTGGTTTTCTTAGCGTTCACTTTCGTAACTCATCTGGACACAGTTATTGCCCCAGTTGATTATTTATCTCTGAAGGCCTGTTCTAACTCTGCATTTATCTGAACTCACTGAGTAACTCCACATTACTCAGCACATACTTCACTGAAGATACTCTTAGGAGTAACACTGACATTCTCCATACTGTGGTTTGTCTCTGGGTACGTTCCTGTGGATAACTTGGCAATCACTTCCTCGGGGAAATAACAGTCAGTGTGGTTCAGCCAAAGTTGACAGGAATGAAATAACCGAAGTGGTAGTTTTCTGTGTCATGCCAAGTGATACTATCCTTGGTGCTTTCTGATTGAATTAATTGTTCAGGTAGTAGGTAGTGTTTCATTGCCTTGGAAGGTGTTAAAAACAAAACAATACAAAGCAAACAAAGAAAAACCAACAGCAACCAACAAAAGGGAAATGCCAGGTAATTCAGATGACCTACTTTCTTGCCACAGTGTTAAGCCAAGAACATGTCCTGCAACTCAGAAATGTATGCTTAGATCAGAATCTGCTTTTGAGAATGAAAAACATCTTGTCTGTTTTTTTCCAGGATCAAGTTTAATAGAAAAGTGGTGATACACTAATCTTTTCACAGACATGACTTGGGAATATTTCATGTGTTTGTCAGTTTTTTAGAGACAGAGTTTTTTGAGGTTTGTTTCTACTGCAGCAGGAGGAAGCACTGTGATTCACTGAATTGTGTGAATTAGAGGCCCGATCAAGGAACAGGCCATTGAACATGATGGCCCCTGCAGTGTTGAAAGTGCTTTGATCTTTTGTTTTGACATGTTGAGTTTATCTTTAATTATATGTGATGACATTTGATTACTCTACACTTAGACAATTATAATGTGGTTTGTAAAATGTAGTTTGTACTATACCACTTCAGCCCCCGTTTTTCTGTAGTTTGCAGAGAGATGTTTTAGCTTTGTTTATGTGGAAACTATTAGATTTCTGAATTAGTAGTCACTTCAAATATAAAGTATTTGGGTATCAAGAGAAGTGTGACTCTTGTGTGGTGAGGATGAGCAGTGTGCTCGATTGCACCCAGTGTCTTATTTTACAGAAGTGACAGAGTGATGTGTGGTGGCTATTGCTGCTAACTGGATGCTTGACTTTAGGCAAATTACTTAGGTGCTCGGGACCTTTGAAAAATGAAAGCCTTAGGCTAGATGATTCACAGGTTTCAACTCTGGAATTCTGTGATTCTACTCTTCTATAAAAGTCCATGATAGACATAATTCAGAATACAATAGAAATCCCTGACACATTTTTTAAAAGAAAGATTTAAAAAAATTATTGTATGAGTTATTGGCTTTTGACCTTGTATTTTGATATGAAATGAGACATTTAAAAGAAAGCACAGTGACTTTTTCATCTTGCTGGGAGGGGCATTAGGGTTGGTAGGCAACCCTACTATAAGGCCACAGCTGTAGAGAGAAGTATCATTTGGAATTTCCTGTATTATGCCATCACCTAAGCCTTGAGGATATGATGCCTTTCTTTGAAATTGCTTGCTTTACTTGTATTTACATGCCAAGCTCTGGATTTTTCTCAATTATATGCCCTATCTGACATGTCTTTAGGAGTTTGAACTGATTGTAATTCTCTAGAGGAAATTACAAAATAATTCTTTCTTTTTGAATGGTAGCCAGACATAGTGATTTGACTTTTAACACCTTTTAAATCAGAGTTGCCAAAGTTCCTAATGGGATAATCAGGCAAAAAACAAAAGCAAGCCCTGGTTGGGTAGTTCAGTTGGTTAGAGTGTTGTCCTGGTGTGCCAAGGGGCTGGGTTCAGCCCTGCGGTCACACACAAGAATCAACAAGTGAGCGCATAAATGAGTGGAACAATGAATCTGTGTCTCTCTCTGTCTCTCTCTCTCAAATCAGTTTTAAAAAAAGCAAAAATGAGTAAACAAACAAAATCCTTCAGTCCAGTGGTTGTTTCGAGAATATCATTATGGAGCATAATATTCCGTGTGTTTTTGTCCTGAATTTTGTTTGTCTTTGTCATGTAGCCAGTTCCTAACTTGCTAAGATGTTTTCCATTGTAAGAAACCTAACTAAGGGTAGGACCTTCTGGAAACATGTGTAGTGGTAGGTAAGTAGTAGAAACTCAAATATTTAAGTGAATTACAACTTCAGAAACATTTTTTAAACATAAACCTGAAAGACTTAGACTGAATTAATGATTGAAGTTAGGAAGCTTCTTAACGAATGTTAGAGATAACCTTTGTAGGACAAATGCATTGTATTTTTTTCTTCTTTTTTAATTGACTATAAGATGCACTACTTTAAATTCTGATCTGTCACACACAATTATTGAGTATGATTACTTACTGCCTAAGAACTAAGTATTGGTACTTATATTTGAGTTAGTTTAGTTTTGTTGTTTTCTTTTTACTTAGGAATCACAGTATGCTTTATCTGTAAGTACTCTGGGATCTTTAAACGCTGAAAGCCTGTACACATGTCTAATTTGTAGTAAGGAGGTGACAGAGTGAGAAGCAGAACCTGTAAGGCATTAACGTGCAGCTGCATCTCAGGCTGCTGTCTTTTTTGCTCAGAGACTATTGCTGTATTAAGATTTTAGCATTTGTTTCTTTTTAGAGAGTGGAAAGGTGAAACAATAGAAAGCATTTCAAGGTAGTTAACTGTATTTCATATATTAATGGAGGAGAAAAGTAGTACAAGTAAGTCAAAACAGTAGATGATTCCTCCTTTTTATTGATATAAAAAATACAGGAAAGGCATTTGGGAACAGGAGCTGGGCGGGGCACTTAAGTATGGAAAACCCATTGTTGGTGTTTTTCCCTCTGCCTCCGTCTGCAGCTTGGTCAGGATCGTTTGAGACAGAGATTCAGGCAGAAGAATGAGGGGAGAGAAGAGAGAACAACTCTCTGAGCCTAAGGCAGTAGCGCTGTAGATTTCCCCTCTTGTTCTCTACTGGTGAATCTGAAGTGGATCCTCAGGACAATTTCAGGGTTGATGATTTAGCAGATGGTTGTTTAGTACTCAGAAGGAAAAATGTTGACCTCTAGGAGCCAGCCTAAGTTTACAAAGTACTGCTATTATAGATTAACCTAACTTTATTCTTCTTTGGAGGGTTACTAGACTGTTAATCACACAATACCAGTGGCTTAATTTTATGCAGCTTTTTGGCGTGGTCCACCATATATCAGTGTGGGTAAAATGGACAAGAGTGATATGATATGATAATACAGTTACATTGGTTTGTAACGGGTTTAACAACCATATGAGAGAGTGTTTAAAAGAAAAAGTGTTGACTTGGAAGGAAGATTCTGGAATACCACAGGAGTTAAGAATCAGTCTTCAGCTTCATGTTATATAAGCAAAGAGTTAAAAGAAAATATAGCTGGCCACACTGATCAAATTTGTAGATAATACATAATTGGGGAAGGATGGCTGAAATCATTAGGTGGTAGACACAGGAGTCGAAAAAGGTTTAAACATACTAGAATGGCGGGTTTGACCAAGAAGATAAAATTTACTAAGAACTAGTCTATAATGTGATATATAACACTACGTATTTCAGAATGGGGGAGGAATGGCCGAGATGTAGGAGTAGGAAAAGAAGAGACAACATCCTTAAGTTAACTCTAACTTCAGTGTGAACGACTGTCATGTTCCTTTCCACAAAACACTGTGTCACCTTAGGCTGCACCGATGCAGTGTCCAGAGTAGGACTGGGGTAGTCCTGCTTTACTCTCTGTGCATCAGACTACATTCCACTAGAACCGATGCAGTGTCCAGAGTAGGACTGGGGTAGTCCTGCTTTAACTCTCTGTGCATCAGACTACATTCCACTAGACTGTTGCACTTGGAGTAACGAGCTTCAAGCACACTTGGAAGAAAATGGCTAGAATAACAAGAGGACTTTTTATATAAGCAAGCTAAGGAAAGAAGTGATGTTAGCCCCTAAGGGCCATAATAGCCATCACCCAACATTTGACGGGCAGCCCTATAGAGGAGAGGTTAGAACGAGACTGTGAGGCTCCAGAACACAGAGTGAGAGCCAACGGTTAGATGCTACCTGGAGATGGATTTCGGCTCCATACAAAGAAGAGTTCTGCGGTCCCGAGAGCTCTCCAAAAAAGTAGGATGGACCGCGTTGGGAATTAAGTAGTGAATTTTCCAGGGTGCTGCTGAGTTGCCTTCTGGGCCTATGGTAGTAGGAGAAATGTATTCATCAGAGAGGGACTAAACTAGTGGATTTTCAAGACGCAGTCTGGTTTTTTGGGGTTGTGTGTTTCCTATTTGTTTGTAACTAATCTTACTTTTTGTCATTTGGCTAAGAAGAAGAGACTCTCTTTGACCACACATTGAGAAGTAGGAATCATCTCTTATTATTAAAAAAATGCCTGTTGCTTTTGCATAGAGCTTTATTCTTGTCTACTCCTAAACTATCTTTCTGAAATTAACAGTACTTAACATATGAATTTAGAAAGGATAGTAATGTTTCCAGGAAACAGTATTTACATATTGGCACATTTTCATTACCACCAAAACCCAAATCGATCACACGGCAGCTATTAGAAGACAGTACTGTGAAGCAGGGACGCGCAGATACATCAGAGTGACCAAGGTCCTTGGTTTGTTCACTCATTTGCTCTTTTACTCATTTGCCCATGGATGTTGTTGGATTACCTGGTTAGTGCTGGGCACTCTGCTCCGTGCTGGGAAGTTGATATTTACTATTTCTCTGATGAAAAATTTGTTGGTAGTCTTTGTTTCTTACAATGTGCTGGGAAGCACTTTTATTAAAATGGTAAACAAGTATCACTCTCTTTAACTTTTTCATGATGTAAACTACAAAGGAAAGTATAAAAGAAACCTTGGGAAATGTTCAGTTTAACTCTGTATGTTAACTATGCTATGTATTCATACAAAAATCACACCTTTGTGTTCATTGTCAGAGTGAACATTGCTTGGAAATTGGATTCTGAAGTAGAATGTAGTTTTTCAGGGTTCTCTTTATTTAATACCAGAGTTTTGCATATTTTCTTCTTTTTCTGTTTTAGACTGTTAACTTCCATGTTGTCCTTCGAAAGGAAAAGTAAAATATTGTGTAAGGGGGTTTAGAAATACATACTAACCACTATTTTTTGTTGTTGTTGAAGAAAAAAGCCTTTCTAGCTTCTTGGCTAAATGTTTTCAGCCAGTTGTAATTTCAGTGTGTATTATTGTTAGATAGACAAGAATGATCTTGAAAAAAGAAAGCTTTTGAAATATTAAGCCAACAAAGGCATTGCCTGCAGAATAAGTTAATAGTTGAACATATATTCTACTGATTATACTGCCAAGTTTTATCTATTTTATTTTAATACAAGACAGTTTACTCTCTGTCTTTTATCTTAAAAATACATCTATTAACATTAGCTTATAAATCATTATCACATCCAGGTAGGGTAGATTAGTAGTGCCTAGTTTTATAATTAGAAATATAAAATGAGAAGCCAGTGTTTCCCTGTGACTATAGCCAAGCGGGGCTTAAGGCAGGAAGGGGTCCCCACTGGTTAATCTTTAAGCCATCTATGCATGTCTGAGACTGTTGTTACTGCCCTGTTGTCCTTGTCTGTAGCTCACCAGGATTCTTTGGCAAAATGTTAGCTCCTACCCATCAACCTTCCCATCTGCGACCGATGGTCTTCTCTGACATTTCCCATAATCATCTCAAGTTTGCAGAGGAATGGGAGAGATATTTGTACATTCGTGTTTCATAGCAGCATTATTCGCAGTAGCCAGAGGGCGGGATAACCCCCATGTCCATCAGTGGATGCATGGATAAACAAAATGTGATATATACACACAGTGGAATATTATTCAGCCTTAAGAAGGAAGGAAATTCTGACACATGCTACAACATGGGTGAACCTTAAAGACATTATGGTGAGTAAACCAGTCACAAAGCAACAAATACTATACAATTCCATTTATATGAGGTACCTAGAGTAATCAAACTCAGAGACACAGGAAGTGCAATGGTGGTTGCCAGGGGCAGGGGGAACAAGGAGACGGGAAATTCTCCGTTCCTCGGTGTGGATCCAGGCTTTCACCTGGCATCATTTAACTTCAGCCTAAAGAATGTTCTTTTACATTTCTTATACTGCAGACACGCTTGCAATAGATTCTCTCAGTCTGTTTTTCTAAAAAAAAATTTTGTTTTACCTCTAATTTTTATTTGAAGGAATCTTTATTTGGAGTTAACACACTCTTTCAAAATAATGCTTCATTTGGCAATACTTCAACTTAATTTTAAATTTGACCTAGATATTCCTCATCATGAGTAAAGCTCTTTCCCGTTGACTGATTTTGCAATTCATTTTATGTCATCAGTAATACTATTTTTTATTCTGTATGTATTATTCCGTTTTAGTTTCAGATGTACAGCAAATCTTACCTTTATTTTTAAAAAATATTCTCCCTAGATACAGAAGTTTGACTTGACGGTATTTTGTGTTTTTTACCTGTAGCGATCTGAAATTGTCATTCTGTTGTACTCTCGCTTACACTGTTTTTGATGAGAACTCAGTGGAATTCTTAGCCGTGTGTATATAATGTGTTTTTTTTTCTTACTGCTTTAAAATTGTTTGCTTATAACTTTTTTAAGCATTTTAATTATAACGTGCTTTGGTGTGGTTTTCTTTATGTTTATCTTGTTTGTCATTTGTTGAGCTGCTTTTATCTGTTTTTTAAAAAATATTTTTCATCATAGATGGTACCTTTGGCTATTAGTTTTTCAAATATTATTCTGCCCCCTTGACTCCATCCATGGTATTCCAAGTACATGTATATTAAACAAGTTGTTTTCATTCCCCAGTTAGTGAACCTTCGTTAATTTTGTCTCTTTCCTCGGTTTCTCGGTTTGAATAATTTCCATTGTGCTTCAAATTTAGTGATCTTTTCTTGTGTCTAATTTGCAATTAATTCAACCCAATGAATTTTTCACTTCAGATACTATCCTCTGTTTTGTTTGTTTGCTCATTTTTGGGGATCTAATTTCTCTCATTTTTATGTTTTCCTTTACATTCATGAGCATAAATTTAGTTATTTTACAAGTGTTTACTGCTATTTCTACATCTTTGTCACTTACTGTACATGCCTGTTTTATTTACTTATTTTTTTCCTGTTTATGGGTCTCATTTTTTTTGCTTCTTTGCATGTCTGATAATTTTTATTGGATGCTTGATATTGTGGATGTTATATTATAGTGTTGACTGCTGAAATTGTCTTTCTACATAGAGTGTCAGGCTTAGTTATAGCAAGCACTAGAAGCTTGTTAGAGTGTGTCCAGATCTGTCTTTCCTCTAGGGCAGTGGTTCTCAAAGTACCATACCCAGGCCAATAGCCTCAGTAGCACCAGGAACCTGTTAGAAATGCAAATTCCAGATCTTTGCTCCTGAGTCACTGAAACAGAAACTGGGGTTGATGCTTAGCAGTCCGCTGTAACAAAACCTCCGGGTTATTCTGGTGTGCTCTGACTTTGAAGAATTGCTGCTCTAGAGCTAGTTCAGCTCTGCTAGTAAGCTGTGACTCTCCTGGCTTCTCTATGCGGTGCTCTAGATAATCAAGGCCTCTGGCTGGTCAAATGTCTCACAGTCTTGTTTGAGCTCCAGACATGGTTCAGATCACCGCTCATGGTACTTGTATGAGCTCCAGATACGGTTCAGATCCCTGCTCGTGGTCCTTGTATGAGCTCCAGGTATGGTTCAGATCACCGCTCGTGGTCCTTGTATGAGCTCCAGGTATGGTTCAGATCCCTGCTCGTGGTCCTTGTATGAGCTCCAGGTATGGTTCAGATCCCTGCTCGTGGTCCTTGTATGAGCTCCAGGTATGGTTCAGATCACCGCTCGTGGTCCTTGTTTGAGCTCCAGGTATGGTTCAGATCCCTGCTCGTGGTACTTGTATGAGCTCCGGGTATGGTTCAGATCACCACTCGTGGTGCTTGAGCTCCGGGTATGGTTCAGATCACCACTCGTGGTGCTTGTTTGAGCTCCAGGTATGGTTCAGATCACCACTGGTGGTATTTGTATGAGCTCCGGACATGGTTCAGATCACCGCTCGTGGTACTTTGCTCGAGTGGGCGGCGTTTACTCTGCATGTGCAGTTTAGTTTTCACCCATAGTCTCAGGAGGACCCCGTGCAGATTTCTCAAGCTCTTCTCTGTACCACTCCCTTCTCATTCCTACTCTGTCCTGCAGGTGCCATCCTTCCTCCTGGTGAAACTTTGAATTCTGCCCACCCCAACTCAACAAGGCATCTGTACTCTGCTTGGTTTTCCGCTTCCTGTTTTGCATTTTAGAAAGTGCTTCCAGACAGACATCCGGGGCCTTTTGGGGGATTACCTTTTTCATTTTCCTTTGTTTAAGGATCATAGTCCTACACTGACTTTTGTCCAATGTGTGACAATGCTTCTTTTGTACATTTTGCCAGGTTCTCTCACTGTAATAGGACAACTGTGGTCTCAGTTACTCTGTTGTCTGAAGCCAGGTTCTCATTTTCTATGGCCTTGAGGTCACGCGGGAACTAATTTTATGAGAAAAATGAACATTGTGTTGATTTTTTCAAGTTATTTCTACCACTACTAGAGGGTTGTATGCACTGCATGCTAGACACTGTGCTAGTACAGGAGGAGCCAAGCCCGAATAGCCCTTGAAGCCTTTGCCTTCAAAGATCATTTAAGCCGCAAAAGCGGACTAACTTACCAACTCATTGTAAGTCAGGCTGTGACAAAGGTTGTAACAGAGGCACCATGAAGTCATATACAGTCCGTGGCTCTGAACTCAGACAGGCTCCATTTAAATCTCAACTCCATGACTTGTTATAGTGCTGTGTAACCTCTCATGCCTTAGCTTCCCATTCTGCAGACTGGAGAAAATCGTACTTTGCTGGATGTCGAGAAGATTAAAATAAATTTTTTTTTTATAGAGCACTTGATACACAGAGGATCAGTTAAATATTAATGTAGAATTCTTTAGGGAGGAAATGACATTTAAACTGTGCCGTGAGGGCCGAGTGGGATTTTGATATTTGTTAGGTGAGTTCCAGGGACCTTCTACTTTAAAGGAACTGAATGAGCAATGGCTCGGAGGTGTTGAAGGAGGTGAAGCCTGCGGATATACTTTTGAAAGTTAGCACAGCCCAGAGCCCTAAAAAAGCCGTTTGTATCTCAAAAACAAAACAAAGCAAACCAAACAACCCACCACCATCACCAAGAACAAAAGCCTAGTAGTAGGAAAGCAAAAATGAAGGGAAAACAAAACAAAGTATAATCCATAGTAAAAGTATATTCCTCAGGCCATTCCTATTGACTGCCATGACTAATAAATTTGGGAAGGCCTGTGGAAAATTCCTGTGGGCTGGTATTTTCCTAACCACTATTCAAAACTACTTTGAGTTGATATTCTAAGCTGATCGTGTCATTAATACTCAACTCCAGAACATGTCCCCAGGTTTCCAAGAGTTTGCTAAATTGTTTTTTCTGTTACCTATTTCCCTGGGTTACTTCCTTTTTTTTTTTTTTTCTTTTTCATGCTGTAAAAATTGATTCCCTAGGTTTTCTAAGAGATTGATAACATGAAAATACTAAAAAGACTTTCCTTAGGCTCTGGAACGTCTTTCTGTGTTCACATTTGATAGGAATACTGTCAAGGGCTTAGTAAAATATATAATGTACTTTTTACATTTCTTTTGGTGGGGATTTCTAGACTTAAGTACTTGATTTCATTGAGGTTAAGATTTGTCCTAATGAGGGTTTTTTGTTTGTTTTAAATTATTATTTTTTATAATGCCTAGTAAGACTCAAATGGCTTCCCGGATTGAGTTTGTTTCATTTCTCCAGTGGGTAGCTTTTATCTGACCTTTAGATGTTTATTCTAATGTTGTTTTGTTTGGTTTCAGAAACTCTGGAATGTTTTAGGAAAAATAAGGCTCATGGAGAAGAGCTGTTATTCCTGAAAGATGATAAGACCAGAAATGGGGAAAAAATTCAGAAATCAGGATATCAGTTTTTAAAAAGGTCTCTGCCTGTCTCTGATACCAATCACTTGGAAGTCTGTCCCTCTACTCTGTGATGTGTTATCATAAAAGTATCTTTTGTGTTCGTACTAGAATTACATTGAGTTCATAAATTGGGAAGAATTTACTTATTTATTGTATTGAGTTTTCTCATTCTTAAAAATGGTTTATCTCTCTATTTATTTATTTTGGCCTTCTTCAATGATATTGATAGAATTTTGTCCCCAACGATCCTGTACCTCTTTTATTAAATTCATTCATGGGTTTTTAAGAGTTTTTTAAAAAAATGGGAGTTATTTTTTATTGCGCAGTCAGATTGGTTGTTGTCACAGACAACCTGATTTGTATATATAGATTTTGAGCTCTACTTGCTCTACTTGTTACAGAAATGGTTTGTGGATTTTCTTGGATTTTTCCAGGGACAGAGTCATAGCATATGCAGTGGCAATTTTTCTTTTTCTTTTTTGAATAAAAATAGTGGCAGTGGGACCTTGTTTTGTTCCTGATTTAAAGGGACTCCTAGCATATTTTTCATGTTAGAAAGTTTCTTTTTGTTGCTGGATGGGTGGACATTTTTTAAAAGTAGTGAACCAATATAGAATTTTGTAAGTTTTTTTTCCTATAGCTACTGAGATAAATCATATGAGTTTGGGTTTTCTCTTTTATTCTGTTAATGTAGTAAAATAAGTTAATGGGTTTTCTAGTGTTTAACTGTTCTTGTATTCTCAAACTCAGTTTGGCTATTTAAAAATAATATATTGCTCTATTTCTTTTGTTAATATTTGGTTTTAGTAATGCCCTGTGATTTTCCTTCCCAGTATTACACTTTTTAGGTCATAGGATAAGTTTGGTAGCTTCTTCATTTTCTATTATCTGGAAAAATTTATATAATGTTGGATTTATTTCTTTCCTGAAGGTAAGGTAAAACTTATTTTATGTTCTCTGTACCTGATGGACATTTTAGGTGGAAGAGTTTTATTTTTCCTTTGAGATTAAAAAAAATTGAAGTATAAAATACATATGGAAAAGTACACAGATCATAAATGTATATAGCTCGGTGAATTTTAACAAACTCAACAAATCCACGTAACCTGATTTTAGATCAAGAAACTGAAAATTGCCACTACCTCAGAAGACCTCATTGAGTGCCCTTTCAGCTATTGCCCACCCCCCTGGGTAACTACTACTGTAATTTCTAAACCATAGTTTAGGGACTTTTGGTTTGGTTGGTTTTGAATCAGATGTAAATGGAATCATACAGGATGAATTCTTTTAAAAAAATTTTTTTTATTGTATTTTTTCCATCACCATTGAGCCCTCTTATATCCCCCCTCCGCCAGCCCCTGCAGTCACCACATTGTTATTCATGCCCGCGAATCCCTTTTCTTTTTAGCTCATCCCTCCAGCCCTTAACCTCTGCTCCGCCTCCATAGCTGTCATCCTGAATTCTTTTATATATGGCTTCTCAGCAGTGTATTTGTGACATTTATAATGTTTCTTTCATTCTATTTTCTGTATTCCACTATTAATGGATATTTGAGTACTTTCCAATTTTTGGCTAATATGAATAGGGCTGCTATGAACTTACTGTGAACATTCTTATAGATGTCTTTTGGTGAACATATTTACACGTTCTCTTTAACATAGGAGTTGAATTATTGGGTCATAGGGTTTGCATATGTTGGTGCTGCCAAACAGTTAAGTTGTTGAACTAATTTATACCTTTTACTAGCGGTGTTTGAGTTCTGATTGCTCCACATTCTTACTGAGTCTGGTTTCGAACTATTAAATTTAGCCATTCTAGTGGGCATGTTTAGTATATAATATGCTGTTAATTTGCCTTTCCTTGATGATTAAGTACACTGAGCTCCCTGTCCAAGTGCTTGTTGATCATTTTTGTGTAACTGCTTTGGTGACATGCTTGTCCAAGTTTTTGTCCATTTGGATTGTCTGTTTTTCTTATTGACCTGTAGCAGTTCTTTATATATTACAGATGCCAACCCTTTACTATATTTATATACTGCAGATACCTTCTTGTATGGGTAGTTTTGAAATTAGTTTTCCATTTCTAATGGTTATTTAAGTTTTCTATTTTCTTTTGAGATCATTTTAATAACTTCTTCTAGCACATTGTTGATTTATCTGTTTTTAAATCTACTGATATAAAGTTGTTTCAGTCTAGAAAATTGTCAGTCACTCTCTCTTTAAATATTGCATATATAAGCATATGGGAGCATGTGTGTGTATTTTTAACACAACAGGTAGCATGCTTTGCATACTATTTTGTACTTTGTTTTTTTCACTTAACAATATTTCTTGGAAATTCTTGCTTTTGTGTGTGTATATATATATGTGTGTGTGTGTGTATATATATATATACACATACATACATACAGGGTCCAGCAGAAGTAAAGTCTGCTTGAGTGTGGTTGGTAGGGTAATAACATGGGTGTAATAATTTATAGTTTTAATTTGAACATTTCACCTAAAATATCATATGATGTGCTTGAGTTTGCTATTGTTATTTTACAGAATTACATGCTTATGATTTTGTAGTAAAAGATTTTGTAATAAAAAGGGGGTGTTATTTGTATCTGACCCTGTATATGTATATGTATATCTCCCAATTTAAAAAAAGAGATCCATAATATGTAATAATATTATATAAAATATATTTATGCAGTCTCCTATTGGTGGACATTTGAATTATTTTCAGTCTTTTGTCCTAACAAGCACAGCTGCAATGATTTTAAATTCATAAAGTAGAATCTGGCCTCTTTAACTCCTGGGCTGGTACAGGTTAACTTTTAGGTTTATTGTTCTGTTTTTAATTTTTAAAATCTTTTAAAAATTGAGATCTAAATCACATACAATGACATTCACCCTCTTAAATGGTTTAATTCTGTGGGTTTTCACAGAGATGTACAACCATGACCACTGTGGAATTCCAGAACATTTTCATCATCCCCCAAAGAAGCGCTATACTCATTTGCAGGCTCTTGCCCTCCCCCAGCTCCTGGCATTCACTACTCTACTTTCTGTCTCGGTATCTGCCTACTCTGGATTGTTCCATACAAATGGAATCATACAAAATGTGCTATTTTATGTCTGGCTTCTTTTACTTAGTATGTTTTCAAAAGTTTATCCATTTTGTACTATATATTAGTATCTCATTCCTTTTATGGCCAAATAATACTCTATCATATGGAAATACCATATTTTAGTTGATGGACATTTGTTTTGTTTCTACTTATTGGCTATTATGAATAATGCTCCTATAAATATTTGTGTGCAGGTTTTTGTGTGAACATATGCTTTTAATTCTGCATTATATTTGTGTCTCTATGTCTGACTCTTTGAGGAACTGTCAAACTGTTATCAGCCCCGTCATTTATGTTCCAACCAGCAGTGTGTGAGATGGGGATTTCTTCACTTCTTCATCAGCACTTACTTACATATGTATATGTATATTCATATATATATATACGTGGTAGCTGCTGTCCTAGTGTGTGTGAGGTTGTGAGGTTGTGTTTCAGGGTTGATTTGCATTTTCCTAATTAATAATGATGGTGACTATCTTTTTATGTGCATACTGCTATTTGTATATCTTTTTTTGGAGAATGTCTATTCAGATCCCTGCTTATTTTTTAATTGGGTAATGTGTCTTTATTGTTGAGTTGTAAGAACTCTTTATTCTGGATGGTAGATCCCTATCAGAAACATGATTTCCAACTTCCCGTTCTATAGGCTGTCTTTTCACTTTCTTGATGTTGTCAGTTGAAGCAAAATTTACAAAATTTTAATGAACTCTAGTTTAGTTTTTCTTAGATCAGTTTGGGGAGTATTGCCATTTTAACAATATTAAGTATTCTGAAATCAATGAACATGGTATTTCTTTCCATTTGTTGTTAGGTCTTCTTTAAATCCTTTCAATAATGGCTTTTGCCACTTCTATTCAACATTGTGCTGGAGGTTATAGCCAGGGCAATTAGGCAAGAAAAAGAAATAAAAGGCAACCAGATTGGAAAGAAGAGTAGAACTATCTCTTTTTACAGGTAACATGATCTTATAGAAACCCCTAAACAATTTCCCAAAGGG